>JAURVB010008666.1:0-52365 GCA_033002965.1 Piper betle | reverse complement strand
AGCTCGATCGGGCTCCACCGGGTGAGCCCCGCGGAAGATCCGGTGAATTCCGGCGAATTCCAGAAATTCCGATTTTCCGGCGGTTTTCCGGCAGTTGCTGGCGGTTTTCCGGCGACTTCCGGTGGTTTTCCGGCAACCATTGCCGGTGGTATCTACTAGCTGGATAGGGGTCATGTAGGGTACCCTCGGAACCGGCTCGACGAGCCCGACTCATCTACGAGGTCGACGCGGCCAACGGAGGAGGCGGCTCGCCGGAAAACAGCTAAAACAGAGCGGCGGCGTTGGGTCGCTAAATCCGGCCGGCCAGGGCGGCGATGCCCTCCGTTCCGGTCGGGGAGGGTCGCTGGGTGGTCGGTGGTGCTGAGGCGACCACTGGATGACGGCTGCGACGGTCGCCGGCGACCGAATCGGCGACGCGACCAAACGCAGCCGCGGCGCTAGGCGTGGCGATTCCGGCGTCGCGGCGGCCCGATGGTGGCCGGGCCTGGTCGGGGCGGCAGGGCGACGTCGTCGCCGAGCTGGGCGGCGTCGGTCGACGGCCGGGCGGCGCCGACAGCGGCGGCGGTGGCGCGCGAACAGGGGCGGCGCGGCACGAGGGTTTGGGCGTGGGGAGAAAAGGTCGTCGTGAAGAAGAAAGGTTGGGTGGCAAACTTGTAATTAAGACTTGACTCGTCTCCGGCTCGAGTCAAATATAGTAACTAGGTCATATTAAATCGTAAAAAAATTCATAAAAATCGGGAAAAATCCCGTAAAATCAAACAACACCACAATATTATAATGATATGCTCTATGACTAACAACCCACCCAGACTGCCCGAACGCGTCCTAACGCGGTAAACAGCCTAATACTAATGCTACGATCCACTATATATAAAAATAATAAAAAAATGACTGGCATACTCTCATATATCTGATAACTCATTCTGTTCTGCTGTCTTCATGACGTTATCATCATATACTTGGGTACGCATGACCCTCATAGCTCATACACGCGACTGGCATCGGCTCGGTACACGTGTCCTGAAACTGACTCAACTCGAAAAAATAACGGTCGACCCGACCGGTTCTGAATATAAAACCCTAACTCGAATCGTGGGTTTTACAACCAATCTGAAATTTTAAAATAAATTTAGATTGATTAACTTGACCTTGTTAAGTGATAATTAATTATTTTATTTCGTGTTTGGGTTCGAATTCTAAGTTCGAGTTAAATCGCTTAATCGCCGCGACTCGGTAGCTCCACCCGAAAACAACGACAGAGACACCGATAAGCCGCCCAACCCCCGCACCCATACATCTCTTCCTCCTCGCTCCTCGCTCCTCGCTCCCCACTCCCCACTCCCCACTCCCCTCCCTCCCTCCCTAAAACCCTCCCTCCCTCCTCCTCCAACCCCAACACCAACAATGGAGGTCTCCTTCCACCTACTCCGCCCTCTACCCCCCTCCCCCTCCCCCTCCCCCACCGCCCCCTCGTCTTCCCCCTCCGCCGGCCCCGCCTCCGTCCCCTCTCCTTCGTCCGCAACTCCGCCGACGAACCCGAGTCCCCCGCCGCCGCCCGCCCCGAGAGCACCGCCGTGAGCCCATCGGTTTTCGGGGGCAAGAAGGAGCTGACCACGCTGCAGGCGGCCGTTGACGCCATGGCTCCGCCCGTACGGCTCGCGTCGTCCGTGGTGGTCGTTGCCGGGGCGCTGGCCGCCGGGTACGGGTTGGGGTCTAGGCTGGGGGGAGCCGAAGTTGCGGGGGTCGGTGGCGCGGCTGCGCTCGGGGCGGCCGGCGGGGCGCTGGCGTATTCGATTAATTCGTGCGCTCCCGAGGTTGCGGCGGTGAACTTGCACAATTATGTTGCCGGGTGCGATTATCCCGGGGAGGTGAAGAGGGAGGTGGTGGAGGAGATTCCGAAGCGGTATTCGGATTTATTATAGTGTTTGTGTGTGTGTGTGTGTGTGTGTGTGTCTGTGTGTGTGTGTGTGGTATAATCCTTGGTTCATTTAAGCATTTTGGACTAGACTTGGATTTGTGTTTTGTTTGTTTCCATAATCTTATAGTTTTTGTCTTTTTGTCTTATGCTTGATTTGAGTGTGACCAAATCTGATTCATGATGACAATACTTGATTGTATTTGTATGTATAGATGTGTGGATTAGTTTGTGAACGAATTGATTAAATAAATCATGTCATCGACCTATGATTATCTGAATTAGATCGTTTTTAGCTGGACATTGCGGCAGATAGCTTGTTGACTCCAAGCTAGGTCCATATTCGTTGATAATTGTGGAGCTTTATGACCTTTGGTTTTTGTTGTTTAATTGGATTAGGATATGGGTGGTCTATGCGTTTTGTGGGTATGAGTTAGAGGACTAGACAATTTTGGAACTCCTGTCAGTGGAATATGGATCGCCATTCTAGCTATCATCTCTCTTGAAAGGGCACTATTTATATTTTTCTAGACACTTAAAATAAGTCCTTACTGCAAAATGAGAAGCATCAAGGAGTTCATCATCTTGGCTGTTGCTTGTTAAGAAATGAAAAGGAAATAAATATTCATTTTTGGATCTGACATCGGTTTTTAATCTAAGTTTGATTTAATATCTGATGAATTAGTACCATTTGAGTTAGATGGAAAGAAAAAGAAAAATAAAGTGGACTGGTATTGTATGTGATGAGTGACCAATTTTTGAATCTGATGGACATGATGGTAAAAGAGTTATCTTTTCACTGGAGCAGAAAGTGAGGAAATAGCGTTGCAGGTCTGGTTTGGTATGGTGAGAAGAGCTTGTAGGTGCACCTTATAACTGTAAAGTTCTTATATGTCTAAGAAGCCAGTATGGATTATGGAATGGCATTACTTTATGTAGGTATCGGCGTACGGTAATGTTGGTGATAATTATTTTGATTGCTGATTTTAACAAGAAGTGCCCCCACATGAGTCGATCTTGAACATATATGTGTTCGTTCATCACAATGTCAACTGCTTAAAATTTTGCATTCAAGTGTGTCATATTATTATGGGAGTTTTTCATGAAACTTCTATTACTTGATTTGGTCTTTTTATTATTGTTTTTTAAAGATTAAAAGGGGAGTTCTTTTATTGATTTGTTTTAAATTCTTTAACCATTCATGTTTTGCACAAATGTACTGTCTTTATCTATCAAATTGGAATCATTATTATTGTTTTTTTACAAAAAGGAAGTTATTTTATGCTTTAACTGATGGTACTCACAACAGTGGATTCGATTTTTGGAAAAAATTTTTGGAGGGCGGTTGAGCTATTGCTTGTTTATATTATTATGCTATCTGTTCATACTTTGAGATTACATTTATTAGCACATTGTGATTTACCATAAGGATACGGCTTTACTTCTTGCAGTTGTGGCGTCAGCAAAGATAATGAAGCCTTTAAAGCTGAGCTTTGTGATTTATACAGCAGGTATGATCCTACTGATTTTTTGTTGTCAAATATGTTTCTTGGAATGGTTGCTCTAAAATTGGCTTTGCAATATTAGTTTATTAAGAACCCCTGTGTTATTTAAAGTGTTAATTGGAAAAGAAAGCTTGTACCTTAGGCATATACAATGTCATTGGTTGGTGGTTATGTTCTTTGTTTTTGAATACCTTTTTCAGATTAGACTAGATAGTTTGAAAGTGACATGATTATAAGTGAGGGGTCTATTGTTTGAAAGATTTTGGTTATTTTTGATGTTGGATGTTTTTAAACTTGAATTTGTCTTCCTTTCAACTAAAATATGTGTACGTCAATTTATCTTTAAGCTATTGGTATCGTTTTTTATTTCTTTCTGAAGTAACATTCTATATATTTGACACAAAGCTCTTGATCTATCTATTCAAGTAGAAGTCAATGGCCCTCTAGAATGTATATAGAGCACCAATTAGACCAAATCCCCAAACATGTTGGATGGTTGAGGCTGATATCTTATTTTTATGGGAGAAGGATCATTCACAGTTTCTCGCATGTCATAGGATCTAGGATCATTCCCAGTTAGTTTCATTTAGTCTAAAATTAATGGAAATTGAAGAAGAATTGATAGAAAAAACATTAAGAATCTCTACTGCTAATGAGGAAGGGCATAGATGAAGAATCATCAATACATCTAGGATTTTCCTTCTTTCAAGTCCTTGACTCTCGTGTAGAACAATTGAATGATTTAATGATCTTTGCTATTATGACTCTAAACCCTTGTGGTCTTCTTTGCACCAATAACTTGCGAACCTTTTGGGAGAATCCCAATCTCACTTTTTTGTATCAAGTTCTTCTTCATACTGTTTAAGTATGTTCTAACAACCCAAGGATAACAAATTCATGAAAATCAGAAACTGAAAGGAAAATCCAAGAGGAAAAGGAGAGACATTTATACCCAAGAAGCATTTGAAAAGGAAGTTTTATCATAAAGAAGGTGCTTCTTGAAGTAAAAAACTTGATGAAAATTAGGTTCAACAGGAAGCTAGTTATATACCTCAGTGATGAATAAGCATTGATATGTGGGCAAAGCATTCTCAAAAAGTTCTATTGCCTATCCAAATAGATGGACCTAGCAGATATAACTAGTCAAGATGATTTCTAAGGCCGAGGAGAAACCAAGATTTGAACTTTCATAAATAATGTTTGGAATTGAATGTCACAGTTTCACCTATTGCCATAGTGGGATAGAAAGCAATGCCTAGAATAAGGGCTTACTTGTAAAACTTTATCATTTTGGCTTTTTTTTGCCCTTCTATATAGTATTTCAAGGTGTCTCAAATTTGAACAATCTGAATTAGCTGTAACAATAGTTTATCACAATTATAACTGACCTAAACATTTTGTGCCTGTAACTTTAGAGCCCCCTTTATATTACCCATTATTATTAACTTGTATCTCATTATAAGAACCAAGTTATGGTGATAATGGCTATTTTTTCTATTTTTTTCTTTAAATTCTGATGTTGGTTAAGTTTTTAGGAATTTACCTGACTGACATAAAATGGTGCTATTTTTGTTAAACAACTGAAATTAAGAATGATCAACCTTTTTGTCTTTTGTAGTATGATATGTTTTTCTCTCGTAACTTGTGATCTTTGGGAAATTGGAAACTCTTTTGTACTTCTTTTTTTGTTCTTCTGGTGGTTGCTGCTTGTGGTACAGTCACATGTTATCTAATTACTTTTAGTTAATTCTATAGATTTGTGTCATCTGTCCTGCCACCTGGAGGCGAAAATCTCAAAGGGAATGAAGTAGATTTGATCTTAAAGTTCAAAAATGGACTTGGTATAGATGATCCAGATGCGGCTACCGTTCATATGGAGGTAGACTTGTATAGATTTTGTTCAGTATCTGTGTATTAGTGGTTGCTGTTTGTAATATAAAGGCCAAAGGTTTTGTTATCCATTGATATAATTGACATCAGAATATACCAGTATCTGAATTTGTTTAGCTCTTCCTATGATTTTGTAATCCAAACATCTATTTTCTGATAACTTTCTGGATCTTTCTCAATTCTTTCATACTAAGTTCCTTCTGAAGGACGATCTTTTACAGTTAATTAATAGTATTTTACTATTTTTATGGGCCCTCTTTATCTGTATGGCACCCATGACACACCGTTTTTAGGGTTCATTCACCTGTTTGCAGTGAAAATTTTCTTTCTCGATTTATTTAGTTTTTAATTAATCTCTTTTTACACATTTATCTATCAGTTGTTATTTAGCTCAAGTTTCTATCTTTTTGGTTGTGTACTACTTAGTTATTGTTCTTTATTGCTTGAAGATTGGTAGAAGGATATTTAGGGAAAGACTAGAATCTGGGGACCACGATGCAGATATTGAACAGCGGCGGGTGAGTTTTGTTATATATTCTAATTGTTTTTGAGATTTAAAAAGAATCTTAACTTGACCATTATTAGTGAGGTTTCAGCGCAGGCGTTTCAGAAACTCGTGTATGTTTCAAATATTGTCTTTGGAAATGCTTCAACTTTCCTATTGCCTTGGAAAAGAGTTTTTAAGGTTACTGATGCCCAGGTAAGAGACATGCCCCCATCCACTGCTCATTTAGTTACCGTCTAGAAAACCTTGATAGTGTCAATGATTTATTTATGTTTTACATTAATTTTGCTACCACTTATTGCTTCTGTTTTATGGTCCACTGAAATTTGGAATGATCTTTTAGGTGGAAGTTGCCATCCGGGACAATGCCCAAAGGCTGTATGCTATAAAGTTGAACTCAGTTGATTATGGTAATTTTTCTGGCCTTTGTTAATCAGTCAGATCTGTTGTATTACTTGCAGGGAATACTTATTTTGCAGTGGTATTATTATTTAATTGAAAGAGAATTGGGAATATTACTTTAGTTGTTTCTATTTTTTTAATACCTATTTTAACTTTAAGCTTAGGTCTGTTATTGAGTTTAAATGTAGACTGTGTCTTAATTTATTTATTTATTATTATTGATTGGTTATTCTGTACAATATTTTGATGAATAATTGTATTTTTAGGTATCAATGAAGACCAGCTAATTGATCTAAAACAAGCACAGCTATCATACAGGCTTTCAGATGAGGTACTGTGTTCTTTTATTTTTATATTTTTAGAGTTCTATAATTGAGTGATAAACTTTTTTTTTCTGCCACTAAAATTTTAGGTTGCAGCAGATATGCTTAGAGAAAAAGCTAGGAAATTGGTGGAACAGACCATTTCTTCTGCTCTTGAAGCTTTGAAATCTCGGATGAGAATAGCGTAAGACATTTTTATTGTTTCTTCCCTGATTATTGTGTTTATTGGTGGAATAATATCCTTCAACATTGCAGTCTCCCTCCTTCCCTCCCTTCCTCCCCTTGAGAAGTAAATAGGTATAGTTTGATGTGCATGAGGAATAACAGATAAGTGTGTTGTCTGGTTATCTTGTTGTCTCTGTTTAATTCATAATTTCGTATAATTTTCTTTGCCCACTTTTGTTTCTTCCTCTAGAATTACTCCACTGTTTGTTTCCCATCACCGTTGAGATGAATCTCTTCAGAGATAGAAAAATATTGGACTGGTTTGGTAGTTTGATGATGTTATTCAATGTTTTCAGACTGCAAGCGTCAAGTTTCAGTCTTTTTCTTTTGGCTTATGAATCTGTGGATGCTTTACAGGGGATCTCCAGACATTACTGAAAAGCTTGAAAAGATCCTAGCTTTTAATGATTCACTTATTGCTCTTAGTAACCATCCTGAATCTAGCCGTTTTGCTCCAGGGTTAGGGCCCATATCCTTGATAGGTAGGTGGATATTCTTCCTTCAATTCCTTTGTTGTGCCATCTGTAATGGAGGCATTACTTGATGTGGTAATGCTGTTGTAGGTGGTGAGTTTGACAATGACCGAAAAGTTGATGATCTAAAAGTTCTTTACCGAGCATATGTGACAGAAGGCTTTTCTAGTGGACGAATAGATGACAGCAAGGTGCATTCTGATTCCTTTTATTCTCCTGGGCAGTTTCATTTCCAAGCATAAACAATCTCATTCTGCTTAAATTATGGTCTGTCTGTATGCCCTCAAGTCATTTTGTTTTTTCAATTGAAATAAATTTTTTCTTTCATGTGTGTAGCTTGTGGCTTTAAACAATTTGAAGAACATCTTTGGATTGGGCAAACGAGAGAGTGAAGCAATTATACTAGATGTTACCACAAGAGTGTACCGCAGGCGCCTTTCACAGGCTGTTTCCAGTGGTGACCTTGATACTGCACCAAGTAAAGCATCTTTCCTTCAAAACCTTTGTGATGAGCTTCATTTTGACCCTGAGAAGGCAAAGGAAATTCATGAAGGTACTTGATTTGTTGGACTTTCTTTATTATATGTTATCTTGCATTCTTCTACTGTATAAAATGAATAATAGTCGCAACTGTAACTGACTAAAACTAATTCTTGAACCACTGTATGACTGATGTTGTAAATGCCCTTTTTGTTTCCAGAAATTTATTATCAGAAGCTGCAACAGTCAGTTGCTGATGGCGAGTTGAGCGATGAGGATGCAGCTGTATTGTTGCGATTGCGTGTTATGCTTTGTATTCCTCAGGAAACTGTTGATAAGGCAAAAGCAGATATTTGTGGGCGTATATTTGAAAAGGTTAGCTGCCTCTTTTAGCGTACTTTTTTTGAAAAAATCTTTCATTGTTGTGTCATTTGTTATGTGCACTTTGCTCAAACTGATTGCATGCATTTGTTTTAGGTTTCAATTATAAAATGTATTTGGCCAGGGTTGTCGTATTTTGGTTTATTTGTTGATGGTGTACTTGTAAATTAACAATGGCAGGTTGTGAGTGATGCCATTGCTGCTGGTGTTGATGGGTATGATGCTGATGTTAGAGCTTCCGTAAGAAAGGCATCAAAAGGCCTGCGCTTAAGTCAGGATGTAGCTTTGGATATTGCGGGCAGAGCAGTAAGTGTCTTTACATAATTGATATCGAGAACTTGTCAACTTGTTGCAGCTGACAGCTGATCTGGTTCTCTCTTATAAATTGACATTGACTTTGCAAGCCTCATGGAGGATTTGGGATCATCTCTTATTCCAAAAATGTTATTTAGCAATTCGTTGAGCTATATTGGTTATAATGTATGTAGCTAATAATGTTAAAAAATTAGTAGTTTTATGTGGGTTGTCTTGTTTCTTTGTGCAGGTGCGGAAGATGTTCAGAAACTACATTCAACGGTCTAAATCATCCGGCAGCAGAACTGAGGCTGCGAAAGAATTGAAAAAGATGATAGCATTCAATACATTGGTAGTTTCTGAACTAGTGGCTGACATAAAAGGAGAATCTACTAGTGAATCAGTTGTTAAAGAGCCAGGAAATGCCAAGTTGGAGGATGTAGATGACGAGTGGGAGTCATTACAAACACTAAGGAAGACAAGACCTACTAAGGAGCTTGAAGCTAAACTGGGCAAGCCTGGTCAGACAGAAATCACCCTCAAAGATGATCTTTCTGAGCAAGAGCGTGCTGATCTCTACCGAACATACTTGGTTTATTGTCTGCAGGGCGAAGTTACAGTTGTTCCATTTGGGGCACAAATTACCACCAAGAAAGACAACTCAGAGTATTTAGTGCTTAATCAGCTAGGTGTTTTATTGGGTATGTCCGGGAAAGAGATAGTGGCTGTCCACCGAAACTTAGCTGAGCAGGCCTTCAGACAGCAGGCTCAGGTGATTTTAGCCGATGGAAAAATAACCAAGGCGCAGATTGATCAGCTTAATGAAGTTCAAAAACAAGTGGGCCTTCCTCCTGAAGCAGCGCAGCAAGTTATTAAGAGTATAACCACAACGAAGATGGCTGCTGCTGTTGAAACAGCTGTTAGTAGGGGAGAAATTGACATAAAACAGATCAGGGATTTGAAAGAAGCAGGTGTGATTGATTTGGACAGCATGGTATCAGAAAGTTTGAGGGAGAATTTGTACAAGAGAACCGTGAAAGATGTATTTTCTTCAGGTACTGGAGATTTTGATGAGGAGGAAATCTATAAAAATATTCCTGCAGACTTGAAAATAAATCCCGAGAAAGCAAAGCGAGTAGTTCATGATATGGCAAGTAATAGATTGTCTGAATCCTTAGTACAAGCTGTTGCTCAATTGCGTCAAAGAAAACCGAAAGAAGCTGTAAGTATGCCTATTTGTTTATATACCTCTAAAAGATACCGTGCCGAATTTAATATCATTACTGGTAGATTGTTGTATTCCTTTTGAACTGAGTGCATTAGCAAGTTTATCGTTTGCTTCTCCTTTTATGTTTATTTTTGTACTGGTATTTTTTTGTGTTGGTCATCATTGTCATCATCATCCGCTGTTTATATAATGATAAGGGAGGATATTCTATTTTATTATTATTTTTTTTGTTATTTTCATCATTTTCCTTGCTGGTTAAGTTTAGAATTGCATATTATATCAAGGTTCTTGGAAATTGCAGATATCAAGTCTATATGATTTGTTGGCATGCGATAAAGCCGTGCCATCTCGGACCTTATCATGGCAATTACCTGAAGAACTCATAAGTTTATATGCCATCTACGCGAAAGGTAACCCCCCACCAGAGAAGTTGTCACGCCTTCAGTATCTTCTTGGCATTAGCGATTCAACAGTAAACGAGTTGCAAAACCATCCAACCAATGGCGATGAAGGTGAAGATGAAGCTTTTGTATTTTGATGCCATCCAAATTTTGTAATTTAGTTATGTTGAGTTATTTTATTAATTATGCAAAAGTTCATGTAACAAGATTATAGCCGTTGATTGATTATTATACTTTTGGACTCCGTCAGATCTAATCGTGTATTTAAATGCAGATTAGTGGCGCAAATATTAGACTATTTCTTTGGTAAAAATAGTTTAGCCAGATTATGCCAAGGCAATGGCACAATGACAAGCATATAAATTGCATCGGCAAAATTTTTTAGTGGCTCTTTCTTCAAACTGAGGATGCTAAAAGAATGCAATTACGAAATTTATGCAGAATATGCAGCTTAGACGGACGAAATATGTAATACGTTTGTGTTAATAGTCTGATACTTGATGTTCAAAGTTTGGTGGGATGCGATTTTTATCTATTTTAATTTCTAACAAAGGCACTTGTCATTTATTTGTATCTGCCTTGTATCATTTGGTCAATGTTTTTTATACGCTGGGACATTTTGAATATTTTTGTGAGCATTAGGTTACGTCATTATTCAAATATTATTTTAGGCTTATAATATTACAGTGTCTTGGGCCATGTGATACAGAAAATTGAGATGTAAAAAGTGTGAGTTGAATGTTGGGAAATAATAATTAGTTGAATCTAGTTCTAAATAATTAAACTTGGTGCGTATTAAATTTATTTATTAGATCTGATCGGCTAACAACAAATTAGCACCTACTAAATATTATTAATAATATTTTTAGAATTTTAATAATTAAAAACTTTTTTCATCGTATTTACATATTTAATAAGTTTTTTAAATCAGTGAATAAAAAATTACAGTGTTTTGTCATTTGACAAAATAAAAAATTATAGTTGTGAAGTCTTTACTCTTTAGTAATGGAGCTCGGTTTATTACAAGATTGGCCGGCAATAGCAACCCGAACCCGCTCCTTCCCCACACACCCGACCCGTAACCATAACCCCTACCTCGGCCCGCGTCTTCCTTCACCCACCAATCTCCGCCGCCGTCGCGGCCGCCGGCGGAACAGCCGCCCAAACTCTTGGAGCCCCCTCCTCTCGCGGACCTAACATCGAGCAACGCCAACCATGAAGAAATCGGGCAGCAAGCAGATAAATCGGTAAAACCCCTTCGTCCATTCGATTGCTCCGAACAATCTTCGACCGCAACATCGATCGGAGAATGCTCGGGGGTTTGTACGGAGACCTCCCCCGCCCTCCTCGGCGGAGGAGGAGGGCAGCACCAACCCCACAGTGTGGTCGAGCAGCGCCAAAATGGCGCCGCCGGCCCTGCGCAAGCCCTCCGTCTTCGCCCCGCCGCCGTCGGTCTTGCGCTCGCAGCAGTCGCAGAAGCCGAAGCCCGCCGCCCCGAAACCGGCGGCAACGTCGGCGGTGCGGGATGATAGCGGCGCAAGGAGCCGCTCGCTACCGGAGCAGCCCGCGCTGGTGGCGGTGACGTCGAATGTGGTGGAGGAGTACGACCCGGTGCGGCCGAATGACTACGAGGAGTATCGGAGGGAGAAGCGGCGCAGGGCGGCGGAGGCGGAGATGAAGAGGGAGGTGGAGAGGCGGCGGCAGAGGAGGAGGAGAGGGAGAGGCGGGAGCGGGAGGCGGCGGAGAGGGAGAAGGAGAGGGATTTGAACATTTCGGGTGAGGAAGCTTGGAAGCGGAGGGCGGCCATGAGCAATGCAGGTGCAGGGCCTCGATCTCCCTCTCCTCCCGGAGACGGATTTAGAATTGGTAAATCGGGTTCGGCGGGATTGGGGGTTGGGGCGGGGGGCAGATGACGGCGGCGCAGCGGATGATGGCGAAGATGGGGTGGAAGGAAGGGCAGGGTCTGGGGAAGCAGGAGCAGGGGATCACTACTCCGTTGATGGCGAAGAAGACGGATAAGAGAGCTGGAGTTATTGTGAATGCCAGTGAATCTAAAAGTGAGAAGAAGATCAAAAGTGTCAACTTCAATACTGCGCCCACTCGTGTTCTTCTACTTCGCAACATGGTATGCATCAGTTTTGGTATAAAGTTTTGAATTGCAAACTTTTACTTGAGGGCTGTAATTGAAGGTGGTCCTTTTTCAGTGTATGTGTTTTATCTTCAGTAGTTTGAATGCGAACTTACTTGGGGCAGTCGTCATAATTACACTTGTCAAAAGCCCTTATTCCGTGTATGTGTTTTAGTGAATAGTTTATACAAATAATACGCGCCAAAGTTTTGAATCGCGTACTTACTACTTAAGACATGTCATTATAATCATTATTGTTGAAAATCCTTGTTATGTGCGTGTGTTTTTATCTTTATTGGAGAATAGTAAACGTGAGAATAGTAAATGTAAAGAATTCCAAGTGCTTCTTGCAATATGTTCAATATTGTTACTGAGATCCCCTGCAAATCTTATGGTGATCTTCGTTTTGCTAGGTTGAAGGGATGAATTCCTAGATTGCTTGGTTAATGCAATGTTGATTATGCGTATTAGAGCATGTACTTGGTCCAAATCAGATTAGTTTTTTACTTTTCTATTATTGAGCATGGAGAGTTTCTATATGAAATGCAGATTACACCTTTCTGATTATGTGTATGTTTGATTTGAGTAGTCGTTTGTAAGTGTTTCAAAATAACTGTTATGATGGTTTTGTCTCTCTCATTTCTCCTTTTTTCCCCTCCCAGTTGATACATTTTAAAACTTTGAAAGACCTGTTAATGTTTTCAGTGGAATTATTGTTCCCATTGTGTATTAATGGCGCCAAATATGTGTATTTTTTATAGTTGAAGGGGAGGGGCATTCACACTGAATTAACTTTTCCCTGCCTATTATTTTTCATATAATTTACGTGACTAGTAACTTCAGTTAACATTTTTTAGTTGTGCAAAACCGGAAACTTTTTTTTGCAATGTTTTAAATGTTATTTTCAAAGTACATGGAAAACGCTTTCTCTCTGTCTATTTGAGGTCTTTTGAGTGGCTCAAATTGTTTGCTTTCTTCGAGCTAGATAGTTATTTGGGAACAAATTATTCTAATGCAGTTTAAGAATTCACTGATGGCAATCCTTTGAACTTGTCATACGGGACTTTGTGGGAAGTGTTTAAGTAATGGAGTGAGAACCTTTACATGTTAGTTGGCATTTCTGTTGAGCTCATTAGCCCTGGTTGTGTATTAACCAATGCAAAAAAACCAGATGGATTAATATTGTACCTCATGTCATGTTTGTTCAATTGCAATTTTTATCATGCTGACCTACAATGAGTCTTTCAGCCTCCTCAAGTTGCTATGCTATTACAAGGCATGCTTAGCTTCTAAGTCATAATGCATATAGATACCTTTATCTACATGATGGTGACCATGACTAAAACTTTTGAATTTTGTTGAGCATTGAAGTACGTGTTGAAAGAATAGAATCTATTTGCAGAATTTAATACAGGAGTCTCATTTCTCGAGATATGTCTTGGACGTGTGTATCAGAATAAAAGATTATTTATTCTTTAAAATTAGGTTGTCATTTTGCTTTTAGCAGCAAGATTTAAATGTGCCATATGTTCTAGCTTAGTTCATACAAAAAGTTACTTGATCATTTCTAAATGAATATAAAGGTATACTCACCAAAAAAAGGGAAATATTGTTTCTGTAAAAAAAATTTTAACTGCCGTCTCAGATTGAAACGCATAATTACCCCTTATTCACCATGTGTAGGAAGTGGTCCCAGTAGTTTATTTTAAGTGTCCAAGGTTATATGTTTTGGGGTTTTTTATCTTTTCCATTTTATCCATGTATTCGGTTGGTATGTGCTAAAATTTTGAATGGCATGTTCAACGTTTAGCCAAAGTTATCATTCATGGCTGTGTTGAAATGGCTGAATCATTGGTTTATTTTGTTGGTAAGGAGAGGGAAAGCATGCAGAACTATCTTTTCCCTAATATATTTTTGATTATTTCCTTCATATTGGCCTGACCATGTTATACAGCAGGCATTTTTCCATTGTTAACTAAGCATAACCCTATTTCACATACATTGTTATGATCAATTTATGATTTTTCTTTCCTTGATGTTTCTATGCTTAATTTCATTACATAGATGGCTGAGGTGTTTGTGTTTTCTCCGCACTCATGCAAACATCCTTGAATGAATTACTTTGGATTTCATAAATATTGGGATTTTTTTTGGTTGTTGCTATTTTATGTAGGATTTCTTTGAATCAAGCGAAAATGTCAATATAATACTGTGAGTAGTGTCCATGCCTTTTTTCTCTTTAAAATTATTGTTTAAGTAATATATGATTACAATGAGTCATTGTCAGGCATGTTTTTGATTTCATGTGCTTAAATTATTATTTACTGTGACAGTTTTGTTTATTTTGCTATGGCTGTGTTTGATGATATCTGCCTCTTTTTATTCCTTTTTACTCTCTCAGCTATAAATGAACAACATTGTTTTATGTAAGTGTATTCCTTTAAATATATAAAAGTTCATTGGTGACTAAAGATGAGTAGATCTTTGAGGCCAATAAATTTAAATAGAGAAGTACCTGTTCCCTTAATGTATTGCAGGACTATTATGTATTTCTCTGAACTTGGCCTTTATAATGACAACAAGTAATCATATTGTTTGAAATTGACCTTTTGAAGCTACCTGAGGAGTTATGCAATCATAATGCTAGGTCTTTGTGTAGTTGTTTGTCTAAGCGACTACTTACTTGTTGGCTTGAAAGCGGTCTGGTCCTGTCAGTAGCATGTTTAAATTGTTTTCTCTGCAAATGCTTTATTAATGTTTTGTTATTTAGGTGGGGCCTGGAGAGGTCGATGATGAACTTGAAGATGAAGTTGCATCAGAATGTGCAAAATATGGGACTGTAACACGGGTTCTGATATTTGAAATCACAGAAGAAGATTTTCCTGCTGATGAAGCTGTGAGAATCTTTATTCAATTTGAAAGATCAGAAGAGACGACCAAAGCGTTGCTGGACTTGGAGGGAAGATTTTTTGGTGGACGAGTGGTTCATGCATCATTCTATGATGAAGAAAGGTTTGGAAGGAATGAACTTGCCCCTCAAGCTGGAGAAATTCCTGGATATACGTGATCCATCTATTTAATGATAATAGTTCGAGCAGTGATTGTTAAGAGATGTAGCCAATGTGAAAACTCGATACCAGGAGCATTCAGTGATGCTCATATGCGCCGTACAGAAAATAAACTCAATGTAGTTGGCTATATCATGACAGAATTGCTTTGGATGCGTAGTGTTGAATTTCTTGGTTAAATATCTGCTATAGCATAGCGACGACGATTAAAATTTATTTTTTGTTATTCAATGTTGGGTACATATTCAAGGCGCCCGCCCTCCTATGGGAGCTGTGTACAATACATTGTATTAGGGCAATCACCCTTGACAAAATCTTTAGTGGGTTGTTCTTGGTTATGGCTAATGACCACCTGCTAACTATACTGGAAATCCTGATTTAGCAACAGCAAAGCTCATAATATTTAGTGCATTCTCCCCGTTTTTGATGCGTCTTGTTTATTGTTCCAGGCCCAGCTTTGTTTTACGGAGAGATTTAAGCGGTAGACTTCGCCATCGATTTCAGAATAGCTCAAGGACCAGGAGCTCGAATTTAGTACTGCCTTGAAAATTTTGTGAGTTTTGAGGTTTTCGAGTTGTTACATCCATGGTTGCATAAATCGGAATCGGAATCGGAATCGGTTTTCCAGTGAATCGGAATCGGAATCGGAATCGGTCTGAATCGGCCAGGAATCGGTTCAGTTGAATCGGTCCAAATTAATTTAATCAGTTATATATAATAATTTGACAATTTATAATATAAATATATTAAAATTAAGTATTGATGTTATTTTGATATTATTCTGTGTATTATAGTTTTTGATATTTTTAAATATTTTTTAAGATTTTTTTAAATTATTTCGAATTAATTATTATTTTTGACTCGAGTTAGACTCGAGTCAACTTTTAATTACAAGAATGCCACCGTGCGATTTTTACCCTCCGCCGCCACCGGCGGCCCGGTCGGCGGCGAGTCTCGCGGCGGCGATGTCGGAGGATGTCGGCAGCCCGGTCGATGTCGGCAGCCCGGCCGGACGAACCGTCGGCGGCCCGGAGCCGGCGGCGGAGTCGGCGGCGATTCGTGCGTGCCCGATTCGGTCCGGCCACGGGTGGGCGGCGACGTTGCGAGGTCGGCGGCGAGGTCGGCAGCCGGTCGGCGGCGAGCGCGGAGTCGGGGCCGCACGGCGGAGGCGGAAACCGGGCGGCGGCGGGCGGACGAGCGGCGGCGGTGTCGGGGAGCGGGTTTGATTTTAGGTTTTTAAAATCCAAATTACCATTTTACCCATGCTTAAATAATTTAATAAAAATCATACCTAGGGTATTTTGGTAATTTCCTAAAAAACCGATTCCGATTTAAATCGGCCGATTCCGATTCCGATTTAAATCGGTCGGAATCGGCCGAAATCGGATCGGCGCGACGCCGATCCGATTTGAAATCGGCCGATTCCGCACGGAATCGGCCGATTTCTGCAACACTGGTTACATCACACTGCAGACATTTACGGGGTCAGTGAAAGTAGTAATCTCATTTGTATTCATCCGTGTGACCCGGAGTTAAAGAGATTAATTTTTTAAATGTGAATCGTATTCACGTAATATTTACATGATTCAAGAACCGGTGCAAATAACACTGCAAGCCCAATCTATACCTAACATCCTTGTGAATTTGATTCATAAGCTTGTAAGCCTAAAAAATAAAAGATAAAAAAAGATTTATACTAGATTTATAATATAAACTCATTAAAAATGTAATATCATTCACATTACATTTATAACGAAATATTATTTATGTTGTCAATTTACTTTAATAATATATATTAGATTCACACATTCACTGACGCCCCCCTTTATCTCAAAAATGACATTAACACAATTGTCTTCACCGCAAAAACCTTTCCAGTAATCCTCCCCCTAATTAGGAACTCAAACATATAATTGGCGAATTTGAAGCATATAATTATTTCAAAGAAAATTCCAACGCATGATTGAACCGTGAATTGATTGCAATATCAATTGAAGTAAATTATTTCTGCTTCCCATCAGTGTAATTCTTTCAAACAAAGTTAAGTTTAGATAACTCTATATAATTCTATATTTTTTTATCTAAATTTGATTTATTTAATCTTTATTTTTTAGTTTTTTCCCCTATTTTAATATTTCGAACTAAATTAAGTTTGAACTCTTTTTATAATAATTTCCTAATGACAAAATTTCTTCCACTATTTTTCTTGAATTTTTCTTAAAAAATGATTTATTTTATCTTCATTTTTTGGTGGTCTTTATTTACTGTTTTAGATTAGATAATTTTAATATTTGAATTAGACATGAAATTTGTTCAATTATGAGACGTTAACATGAAAATTGGGGGATTAGATATTGGGTTTAAAGGGAGTAGGGACAAGGTTTACAGAGTTCTCTCTAAATCAGTTAGGGAAGAATCCAAATTCTTAAAACCTAAAATACACAAGGAACCGACTGCTCCTCTTGAACATCACTTCACTCTCCTATGGAGATTTCAAAATTGTTATGGGCCAACAATTTTGCCACAGGTGTTTTTAATTTTCCTAACGATTATATATATATATATATATATATATAATCGTTAGGAAAATTAAAAACACCTGTGGCGAAATTGTTGGCCCATAGTCTGGGTACTCGGAGGGAGACTGTAGGAAAACTTCCTACAATTACCTCTAATTTGGGCCATTTTTCAAAAATAAAACCCCCTTCTTTCCACTATTATCCACGTCACTGTCACCCTTCTCCCTTCCTCCCACTACTGTCCATTCTCAGCATGAATTCTTTGAGACCTTTTATTGAGCACCTAGCAAGTATTGGGTCGCACTTATTGACCTCCAAGTACTTGGTCTTGGCCAGGGCGTCAGTGTCAGCATAGGCGAACTTGACCAACAGAAAGAGCAAGGTTCTTTAGCACCACCGAGAGCTTGAAGTTGTTGCGGAGACCAAAGTCGAGCCTAGCAATGTGGATGTGCTCGAGGCGAAGGTGGAGGGAGTTGAAGAGCATGAGGAGTTTTCGGAGGCGATGGGCGACGGCGGGGTGCTAGGTGAGGAGGGTGGTAGGGGAGAGGCGGCAATAGAGGATTCGTTGGATGAAGTGGTCGAAGATGGTGAAGGCGTGGGATTTCTTGATGGGGAAAACAAGGGGCTCATGCTGCCAGAGGCTGAAGCGACGACGGGCTCATACGGCCCAAATTAGAAGTGCCCGTAGGAAGTTTTCCAATAGTCACCTTCAGGGTAGCCATATATATATATAGAGTTATATATAGAGAGATTGGATACCCTAGGGGCAACTACCGGAAAAATTTCCTGTAAATCAGGCCGTCGAATATGATTTGAGCCCAAATCTATTTTCATAAAAAACCTAATATCCATCAAATTTGTCACTACCGCCCTCGGCCACGACAGAGCCATCGTCAACTGTGCCCACGCACCGCCCAAGTCGTTGTGCCCTAGCTAGGGTCACCGCCCCCACCCGCGCCACCGCGCCCCCCATGGCTCATTGCCGCACCCCCACCCATGCCCAGGCCATTCCTCGCCGTGCCCGCTCCCACACCCGCGCTGTTGCCCTCCACCTTGCCCACGCCCGTGGTGCCAACGCCCTTGCTCCTCCGCCACGCCCATACACACACCCATGCCTGACGCACCGCCGCCATTATTCCTTGTCGTGCCCATGTGCATCGAGCGTCGGCGCAGCGGAAGTCCTCGACAACACAGACCGGAGTTGAGGGCATGGGCAAGGGCTCGATGAGCACAGCGGCGGTGAATGGTAAGGGAGGTGGTAGTGTGGATGGCAGTGGAAGAGATAAAGACGATGATATCTTTTTTAAGAAAACATATCTGGGCCAGAAAATTATATCCTGACGCCCCTCACTATCTTTATATATATATTTCTTGTTGGAATACTTTTTTTACTCGGTGATTGATGGATGTTTGTATTATTTGTTGTTTTTTTGGTTTGGCAAAAGATTTATTGCTCAATCTCATGATGCCTACAGATTTTTACTCAATTTTAGTACCCTAACAAATGAAATTCAATACACGCCAACAGAACTTTGTTTAAACAATCTCTTGGTTAAAAACTTGGTAGAATTAGAACAACTAGACAACTTGTTAGAACAACCACCAATGAAAAATTGGAGCCGCAATCTAAGCCTTTGGCATCGAATTACTACAACCCAACAAAGCATAAATTGATGCCATATTCACTGCTGCAATGCCAAGTCGTCGAATAAGCTCAAAAA
The DNA here is from genome assembly GCA_033002965.1 of Piper betle. NCBI lineage: Eukaryota > Viridiplantae > Streptophyta > Magnoliopsida > Piperales > Piperaceae > Piper > Piper betle. The sequence goes on along the minus strand of JAURVB010008666.1, from coordinate 32,907 downwards.
AAGAAAAACAAACAAAACAAAACTGACAAAATCATGGCTCTTGCATAACCAGATTAAAAAAAAGACTCAACCTTTAAAAGTGAAAAGCCATGTTTTACTTCATGGGCACAAATCTGCCGACCAGATTCTTCCCGGCAACGAACAATCCAGACACAAACAGCCCGGCGGCGCCGGCCACCGCCGCCGACCTCATCCCCCACGGCGAGCGGTAGATGGCGCCGGCGGCCGCCCCGGCGACCAAGCTGCTCTTCACCTCCCCACCATCCCCGACCACGCCCCGCGCCACCGTCTCCGACACGGCGTAGACCATGCCCAGAATCCCAAGCGCGTTGCCGGCCCTCGTCCCGGCCTTCACCGATCCGTTGAGGACCCGGTTGACACGGAGTTTCAACGACTCGCCCGACTCGGCGGCGCGTAGGCCGTAGAAGGCCCCGCTGGCGGCGCCGGCGGCTGCGCCGGAAAGGCAGGAGACGCCAGTGCAGAAGACGAGGTTCTCGCCCCAGTTGCGGCGGTGGTGGAGGGCCTGCTCAGGGAAGAGGAGTTGGGGGGAGGTGGGGATGTAGTAGAGGGACCCGGCGGGGCCGTAGAGGAGGAGGTCGGGCCGGGACGGGGCGCGGTTGAGATCGTCGAGGTCTCGGAATGGGTTGTAGGGGCGGGCGGAGTAGCCGCAGACAGCGGCATCGGCGGCGGCGGGCGACATGGCGGCGGCGGTAGAGGAGGCGGACGGCGTCGAAGAGAGGGAAGGGAGGGTTTTAGACTTGGTGAAGAAGAAAGAAATTCGGGCCGACTTGTTCCTGCTTGTTTTTTTAATTAACAATAATGATGATTACTTAGGGTAATCCCGACTTGTGTTAATTTATAGAGCCCAAATTTGTCACGGTGTTTGTTGCGGTTTTTGTATTGTACTCTAAGTACCCTAAATAGAAACATATTCTTTTGGTGCTAATTAAGTAATTAGTTTTTTTCTGGTAATTAGTTTTTAGTCGGATAATTGGTGAAACTATGATATAATTTTTTTATTTGGGATTTGTTTGATTAGCATGAAAATAAAATAAAATAAAAATCCATAAATACATGATAATTGGTGGTAAAAGTATTTGTTTTTGTTTAAAGGTTATATCCATGTTAACAGTGTTTTATAACAAAATGCAGATAAGAATTTCTCGAGTGGTCTAAGAAATTTCTCCACAACAAAAAAAGAAAATTTTTGCAAAGATTTTATATAATAATCAATTCATATTTACATTATAATAAATTCTTAAAAGAAATAATTAAATCAAACTTTATAATTTCACATCTTTTTATACGAAACAAATACCTTAAAATACTTAACAACGGTCTAGGAAAAAATTCATTATCCCCTAACCAATAGACTTTAATGCATGTTGTGTAGGCCCACCTTGTTGTGGCCCGACATAATTTGATGGTCGTCGATCTTTCATCTAATGTATATTTTTATAATTTTATTAGTATTTGTAGAATCTTTTTTATATATTTTCACTTTTTTACTAATTTTAAAAAGATTTTGTACTATTATTAAGATTATTATATTTTTTATAATGCATATGTAATTAATTTTAGCTCTATTTTCAAGATTTTAGTTTTTTTTTTCATTTTTGAAATTTAAGTTCACTTTCAGATTATTATTTTTATTATTATTTTCAAAGAGTAAACTTTTAGATCGATAAACTTTTTTTTGTTTGCGTTTCAGATTATTGTTCTTAGTATTATCCAGCTCATTGTTGAATGGGCCACAGGCCAGGCCGGGATGGACCTTCCTCTTATCAGGCCTCGCCTGGCCTGGATAATGAATGGGCCAAGGCCCATTCATCATTCCGAAGCATGACAAGCCCAGCCCGTGCCAATGTGAGGTGCAAGAGACGTTTATGCTTTTGTTTTTGACGAGGGTCTCATAATTTTAAATATTTTATCGTATCACCAAATTATACTCTTACATTGTGTTATTTTAAAATTTGGTACAGTTTACATTTTTGTACTATTTTAATCTATATTCGATTATTTAATTTTATTTTTTTATAAAATCTATTTTTTGTAAAAAATTATAATATTTTAATCTGTATTTAAGAAATATTGATGATAAAATATATTTTTAATATTTAATAAAATTATTTTATTTGTTATTTTAAGATCTCATTTAACTTGATTAAACTAATTATTCACTATCAACAATAAAATTTTACCATATTTAAAATTACTGGGTAAGAAAGAGAAAAAAACTTTTTAAAAATAAATAGAGAACGATATTTCTAGGTCAATGTTTAAATTGGCTACCGACAATAGTAGGCTTGCCATTGGGTCTAGGTAAATAGGATACCAAACTCGAAATTATGAAGTTTGGGCCATATCAGGTTCATGCTCTGAGGTTCAAGTCTTTATTAGTACCCGATTTATATCGGGTTCCTGTTTGGGCCACAATGAACCCGACCTATGAGGACCCAAACCAAAAAATTATTTAATTTTTAATATTATATATATATACACTCACACACTTCACCATCATGTAACGAGCCTCTAGATTTGCATTTAGAATATCGATGATTGAGAAAGGGTACATTGCCTGCTAAATAGCTTATAACAGACTAACCACTATATATATATAAATAGCTTATAACAGACTAACCATATATATATATATATATTGATGCTATGGTGCGTTACAAATTTGGGCCGTTGGATCACGATCCAACGACCCAGCGCTCCCTACCAAAATAACCCCCTCCCCACACTCCGCCGCTTGCCCCTGTCGTCTGGCCGAGCCCTGCCGCAACTTGCCCGCTGGCATCCCCGGCCCCAAGTCGTCACCCCCCTTGGCGGCGGCCCCCTCCTCGGCCCATCGGTCCTCCGCCACCGCATTCCACCCCCCTCCCCGCCCCCTACACCCGGCCACCGCCATCCGCCACCACCCCTGCCCTGGCGGGGGGTGGTGGAGGATGGCGGTGGCAGGGAGCGGTGGCCGGGTGGCAGGGGCGGTGGAATGCGGTGGCGGAGGACCGATGGGCCAAGGAGGGGGCCACCGCTGAGGGGGCAACGACTTGGGGAGGTCCGGGGATGCAGACGGGCGGGCGGGCTATGGCGGGGGTTGGCCGGACGGCAGGGGCAGGCGGTAGAGTGTGGGAGGGGGGGGTATTTTGACAGGGTGCGCTGGGCCGTTGGATCGGGATCCAACGGTCCAGATTTGCATCGCACCATTGCAATTATATATATATATATATATAGACACACATCATGTGATTAAGTGGGCATAATTATCCTAAGTAATCCATCAAACTAAGACAAAACAATGTTGTGTCACACTGGACCTCTTTTACTTTACAACTTAAGAATACTGACTAAGATTTATTTGCCTGCACGTTGCAGACATAACACAATATCACATGCTTCGAAAAAAAACAGGATAACATGTCCACCAAATTACATGCCCATCACCTTCAAAGAGGTTAAAAGCAGCATAAACACATCACCACAACGCTCCCCATGTATACTCGTGATAAGCTTGTATTTGGATTGAGTTTTTTTCTTTCTTTTTTGTTTTTTTGGAACCAAGTTGGAGTATTGAGATCTAGCTTAAGGAAGAAAGTTGGATTGGGGTTTATAGACATTATATTTTATTAGTATCTACAATATATCTAGGTTTGGATCTCTTTTTCTATATATATATATATATATATATATATATATATATATATATATATATATATATATATATAAACGCAACTATGCGCTGCAGTGTTTTGCAGTGCATAGGCAGCGCATGGCCCGTGGGCCGTTGGATGAAAATCCAACGGCCCACGGGCCTCAAGACCACAGCCCCACCCCTTACCCGCCTAACCCGTCCGACCCGTCCGTAAATCCGAACTGCCGCCCGCCTGACGCCGCCCACCGGACAGCGCCGCCACCGCCGCCTGCCCGACAGCGCCGTCACCGCCCTGCGACCGACCCGCCCCCCCCCCCCCCGTCGCGGCTTCCCTGGCAGGCGCCGCCCGCCCGACCCCGCCCGCGGCCCTGCGCCCGGCACCCCACCGCGATCGACTAACCCCACCACCCCGCCGCAGCCCGCCCGCCCGCCCCAAGCCGCGGCGACCCCTCCAGCCCGCCCGCCGCCGTGGCCCCCCAAGCCGCCCGCCCCTCCGACGCGCCATCTAAAAACTTGACTCGATCCCGACTCGAGTCAATATTACGAAATGAATTTAAAAAAGATAAAATAATTTTATAATGAAAACTTGAGTCGATCATGACTCGAGTCAATTTTATGAAATAAAATTTAAAAAATAAAGTAATTTCGTAATAAAAATTTCACTCGCTCTAAACTTAAAACAATTTTATGAAATAAATTATTTTAAAAAAAATAATTTCATAAAATTGACTCGAGTGAGGATCGAGTTAAGTTTTTATTATGAAATTATTTTATTTTTTAAATTTTATTTCGTAAAATTGATTCGAGTCGGAATCGACTCAAGTTTTTATTACAAAATTATTTTATCTTTTTAAAATTCATTTCGTAATATTAACTTGAGTCGGGACCGAGTCAAGTTTTTATTATGAAATTACTTTATTTTTTAAATTCATTTCGTAATATTGTCTCGAGTCGGGATCGAGTCAAGATTTTATTACGAAATTGCCACTCCTCTGTTTTCTCCCCTGTTTCTTCCCGCCTCCCCCCTGTTTTGCCACGCGACCCACCGCCGGCGACCTCGCCGCCGTCCACGCGGGGGTAGGGGGTCCGCATCTGCGGCCGTGGGGGGGGGTGGGCGGGGCCTTGGCGCTGCCGGGGGATGCAAGGGGGCGCCCGGGGGTGGGGGGGTAGACGCGGGGGGGCCTTCGTCTGCCGCCGGGGGCCGGGGAGGGGGGAGTGGGCCGGAGGGTAGACGCCTGGCGGCGGCCGGGAGGGGGAGGGGGAGCTGCAGCTTTGGGCGAGGGCAGGGAGGCGCCGCGGCGCGGCCAGGGGGTGGGAGCAGCGGCTGGCAGGTGCGCGGCTGCAGCTGCGACCGGGGGTGCGGCTGGGCGCGGCCGAGCGAGGGTGGCGGACGCGCAGGGAAGCGGCGCGGGAATTAGCCCGCGCGGGGGAGCGTGGCGGGGCCGAGGGGGGCGTTGCAAGGGCCGCCGGGAAGGACTTGGGGAGAGGAGAGGAGAGGAGAGGAGGGGGAAGGGCTGGAAGAAGGGCTGGAAACAAAATCAAGCACAGTCCCTTTTCTATATATATATATATATATATATATATATATATATATATATATATATATATATATATATATGGGGAGATGCGCTGCCTGGTTTTCCAACACAGGCAGCGCCCTGGTAAAGAGAGCCACTCGATAGAAATCCTGGCAATCCACCCCTACGTGCCCTTCCCCCTCCCCCCACCCCACCCACCCACCACCCACCCCTCTTTCCTACATTGCCCCGCCGCGGACATAGTTTTCCATCCCTGCCGCATCCCTTGGAAGCTTTGTCACACTCTCATGCTCATCTCCGTTCCCTTTTATGACTGCAGCTTCGTTCCGTTCATGCGAAAGAAGACAGGAAACCCAAGAGGGATCACCCTCCTTCAGAGGCTTGGGATCGGTATCTTGTTCCAAATAGTGTCGACCATGGTTGCTTGCTTGGTTAAAGTGAAAAGAATGGAGGTGATCAAGACTCACAACATCATTAAGCATGAAGTAGTCCCCATGAGCATTATGTGGCTACTACCTGAATACGTCCTATTGGGGGCGGGAGACGTGTTCAAAGCTATTGGCTTTCTTGAGTAGTCTATGATCAGTCGCCCAAGGACATGCAGAGCCTTGGAACTACATTTTTCGCTAGTGGGATTGGAGGTGGGCAACTTTACGAACAGCTTTTTAGTGACAGTGGCGGACACGATCACTGGGGGAGGCGACAAGAAGAGCTGGATTGGGGACGACCTTAACGACTCACGTTTGGATTATTATTATGGGTTTTTGATGGCCATATCGATAGTTAATCTGGCTCTTGTCTCGTTGGCAGCGCGTTATTACAAGCATAAGAATGAGGGGCATGAAACACAAAAAAACTGACAAAGGAGATGACGGAGAAAACGGGCATGGCCACCATAGGTTTGCAAGCTGCATGAGAAAAATATATCAGATTAGTAGTTCATTATCTACGATCAGAGTGTAAATAAATGTTGATGCGGTTATCCAGTACTGTTTTAAAGTTAATCAGTATCATATACATGTATATGCTTGTGCACCAATCTAGAAATGCGCATGAAGTAATTGAAGTGTATCAAAGGAAGGCGTTAGTCCCTTTTCCCTTTAATGTGCTCCTTTGTAATTTGTTTTCTGGATCCATAAACATTATATATCATTAACAATTAAGGCAATACAAAATGAAGAGGATCACCAATATTATAATTTGACATGTTCTCCGGATTAACATAGCTAACAGGATTAGGGGTAAAAGGAAGGCCATCGCATTCACTTTTATGTTTTTTGCTGTATGTAAATTGAAGATCTTTGACTTTTTTTAATTTCCCAATGAAGATTTGGCATATCATCAAGTCCTTAAGTAATTAAGTAGGAAATTAATTAAACAAAATAGTCACAGATCTGCTAATTAGATCAGTTGACCAGACACAAATACAACATGAAATACAATACAAACAGAACCCTTAAGTACTATTTCCCCATAATCATACACTTTGATTTCCCATCTTATTCATGCCCATAAAATAACGATCAAAATTTTTTGGGCTAATATATGAAAGGATCATTTCCAACAACAACCGTGGACATAAATAGTTAGAAAAACCAATCAATCAAACCAAGCAGCTTATTCGAAGGCAAATAAATTCAGACATAACTTGCTTCCCCATGTCCAAATCATCATCAGTTCACCTTCCTGCAGTTCACCCTGATTTGTCCCGTCCTCCCAGTCAAGGGCTTCATGTTCCCCATTTTGATCATGGACTTAGCAAAGTCAGCTGCAAACAAATTTGGGTTTCTGCTGTAGGCTCTCACCTGTGAATCAGTTATGCCAGTACCATTGACGAAGAGTTCTTGGTCAGAGTGGAGAAGGCCCTTCTTCCCCAGCAAGTTATTGAAGTAGTTCAAATCGAACTTTAGAGGGGTTGAATCAAAGCCTCGGAGGTTGGTGTTGCCGCCAGTTCTTGGGCAAGTCTGCCTAGCAGTTCGGGCGAATTTGGGGTCGATGTTGGTGTCATTGTAGATCCTGTTCCGGAAGTTCTGGCATTGTGAGAAGCCTATGGTGTGTGCTCCACTGAGTGCAACCAAATCCTGTACGTTTAATCCTTGGTTTTGAAAGCTGGTGATGAGCTGCGGCAGGTTGAAGAACGGGGGTGGGAGATTGCTGTTGGCATCGTTGAGGCTGGCCGTGGTTGAGTCTCTTCTTCCCAGTTGCACCTTCCATCTCGGCCCACCCAGCTGCACCAATAAAATGTTTTCATATATATTATGTATATGCATGCAGTTCATGTTTGTAATCGTCAAAATTAATGTTTATGAGAACCCAAAATGTGTATAATACGATAAAGAAAGAGTGAACAAATATTACTTAGCTGGTAAAAATTACAACTCAAATCGAAAATATAGTTATGTTTTCTTACGCCGAAAACTAGATTAGAGACCAAATAGGCAACTATCACAGAGTGAAAAATTGTCAAACATTGTACTTGTATTTATATAGGCATTTTTTTGTGTCAAGACAGCTTAATCTTATGCGAGAAATGAATAAGCAACAATTTTATGTGGTCTCTCATCATATACGGTAGCGGAAGCAAAACGTATATCATAAGAGCGTTTAATTGCTCCAACGTGCGCATGCGAACTGCAAAGCCGAAAATAGAGTCTAACAAATTGTGTATTTAGCATCAAATCATGCATGCATGTATGCATGGGCTGCTCATAATCTATAAGCTTCAAATGTTGAGAGAGATGGTATTTGCTTACAGCATTGACGGAGTCACGAGCTGCTACAGCCAAAATATCGGCACAGGACACAACAGGCCGGCGGCCACAAGCACGGTCTACTGCAGATTTGATCCTGTCAATTACCTCATACCCCCTCACAGAGTTCACATTCGGGAAGGCTGTCTTCTCCCCAGTGAAGTTACCAGGAATATCATCGAGCAAGATTGATCCATCACATCCCTGCATGCACGATCCAAAAGCAAAGCGTTTAATTAACATTCTACATAGTGAGATCAAATTTTGAGGAAATGTTTATATTTGGAGAAACCCGAATAATGGTAAGGTTAGTAGTATCCTACATTGACAAAGCAGTCGTGGAAGTGGAGGCGAAGCAAAGAAGCACCCATCCGCCGTTCTTTCCTCACAGCATCAAAAACTATTTTCTGGATTACTGACAATGCCTTGGGGCAAGTCTTGTAGTAAAATGTTGGTGAAAGCTGGCCGTTGGAGAAGCCAGTCATCGTAAGAGCGAGCATGATGAGAAGTGAGAAGACAATGGCTGGGGAAGAAGAAGCCATTGTTGTGTATGGAGAGATTGATCTCCTCAAGATCACTCAATCTGATGATGATTGGCTTGGTTAGAATTAGGGTTGTGAGGCCATGTATATATAGTGGCGTGTGGAGAGAAGAAGCCTTCACAAGTTGCTATTTCTTTAGGCTCGCCGGTTTTGTTGAATACATCATCTTAATGCTTGACAGGAAAGACTAACTCATTTTACGTCCAATGACAGCTTACAAAGATTAGAGAAAGAGTTGAGAAGAAACAATTCTACAGTTCTTTAATTTTTTCCCCTCCATAAGATTGTGAAATACTAGTCGTAATTCATATGATACTAATCGATCATGCAGGTAGAACATAGCTGTTATGCTTGAGCACGTTGTTCATCCTATAATATACCAATTTTTTGGGAGTTCTTGATCAACAAATTCAATACCTAATCGTTGAATTACATTAAAAAAAACAAGAAGCGTATAGACTTTTAATGAGAAATAATGTATGAAAGACCAGTTACATACCCAGATACTGAAGCCTGGAGCCTTGTTTTGAAATTAGTCGATAAAGATTGGGTTCATTGTCTCAAACAATTGAAATGATTAACTTATTTAAAAGCTTTTATATAACCAGGTTGTGAACCGTAGTGGGCAGCGTACAGATTACGGGGTGCCGACCCATAAATAACACAACTTGGTGCATTAGTTTAACTACAACTTATAATTAAGTAAAGAGTTGACACTTTGTTAGGCCAGGTAAGATTCAAACGGACACTAATTACCGTTGACATTGATATTAGACTTGTCCACAAGGCAAATTCAAACTAATTGAGTTGACATTAAATATTATTCCATGCATCGTGATTTGCACTTCGTGCATGGAATTAAATTTGTCCATGGAAGCAAATTTACTTCCATTCACGATGTTGCTGCTTTGCACATCGTGCATGGAAGCAAATTTGTTTTCTAATTTTGGATAGTTATGATCTAGTGAAATACGCACCTAAAGGATAATCTACGCTACTAGTGTTTTATACTTAACGAGAATATATTCATGATCAGACCTTCTAAAAGACTACGATGCATGGAAATATCACAACACAATTTAGAGAAAGGATTATCATTATTTTTATGCTCTAGTACAAAGAAGAGGTGAAAATAAAATCAGCGCAAGTTGATACTCAAAGAGTGATCGTCTGATGTAAGACCTTACAACTAATATTATCGTAAAATCCTTTCCCCAAATCACCTTATGCCAGCTTTATCATTTTAAAAATAAATAAGTATTTTAATCTATTTTTATCTAGTTATTTATTGGGACTAAAGCCAACATTGCTGTAAGACCTTTCAGAAGATTATTTTCCACTCATATTAAGACACCTTTGTAAAGTATTCTTTCTTCTTAAAAAAATGATAATGTAACCCAAATAAATGCCTAGATCTGTTTTGTAAACTTTAACTTTTTTGTACACTTTTTTCGTATCAAGTCGAGCCCAAAATACAAAATTTTAAAATATGGTTTAAACCGAGCCAGTGATCATAACATCTGCTGGTCCTGCTCTATCAGTTAGTCAGGATGCTTCCTACTACTTAACTGATCTTGTAAGCCCTCGTGGACAATTCAATTAATTTCAATGTCAACGGTAATTAGTGTCTGTTTGAATCTTACCTGGCCTAACAAAATGTCAACTCTTTATTTAATTATAAGTTGTAGTTAAACTAATGAACCAAGTTGTGTTATTTATGAGTTGGCACCGCGTAGACTCACAACCAGGTTATATAAAAGCTTTTAAATAAGTTAATCATTTCAATTGTTTGAGACAATGAACCCAATCTTTATCGACTAATTTCAAAACAAGGCTCCAGGCTTCAGTATCTGGGTATGTAACTGGTCTTCCATACATTATTTCTCATTAAAAGTCTATACGCTTCTTGTTTCTTTTAATGTAATTCAACGATTAGGTATTGAATTTGTTGATCAAGAACTCCCAAAAAATTGGTATATTATAGGATGAACAACGTGCTCAAGCATAACAGCTATGTTCTACCTGCATGATCGATTAGTATCATATGAATTACGACTAGTATTTCACAATCTTATGGAGGGGAAAAAATTAAAGAACTGTAGAATTGTTTCTTCTCAACTCTTTCTCTAATCTTTGTAAGCTGTCATTGGACATAAAATGAGTTAGTCTTTCCTGTCAAGCATTAAGACCGATATGTATTCAACAAAACCAGCGAGCCTAAAGAAATAGCAACTTGTGAAGGCTTCTTCTCTCCACACGCCACTATATATACATGGCCTCACAACCCTAATTCTAACCAAGCCAATCATCATCAGATTGAGTGATCTTGAGGAGATCAATCTCTCCATACACAACAATGGCTTCTTCTTCCCCAGCCATTGTCTTCTCACTTCTCATCATGCTCGCTCTTACGATGACTGGCTTCTCCAACGGCCAGCTTTCACCAACATTTTACTACAAGACTTGCCCCAAGGCATTGTCAGTAATCCAGAAAATAGTTTTTGATGCTGTGAGGAAAGAACGGCGGATGGGTGCTTCTTTGCTTCGCCTCCACTTCCACGACTGCTTTGTCAATGTAGGATACTACTAACCTTACCATTATTCGGGTTTCTCCAAATATAAACATTTCCTCAAAATTTGATCTCACTATGTAGAATGTTAATTAAACGCTTTGCTTTTGGATCGTGCATGCAGGGATGTGATGGATCAATCCTGCTCGATGATATTCCTGGTAACTTCACTGGGGAGAAGACAGCCTTCCCGAATGTGAACTCTGTGAGGGGGTATGAGGTAATTGACAGGATCAAATCTGCAGTAGACCGTGCTTGTGGCCGCCGGCCTGTTGTGTCCTGTGCCGATATTTTGGCTGTAGCAGCTCGTGACTCCGTCAATGCTGTAAGCAAATACCATCTCTCTCAACATCTGAAGCTTATAGATTATGAGCAGCCCATGCATACATGCATGCATGATTTGATGCTAAATACACAATATGTTAGACTCTATTTTCGGCTTTGCAGTTCGCATGCGCACGTAGGAGCAATTAAACGCTCTTATGATATACGTTTTGCTTCCACTACCGTATATGATGAGAGACCACATAAAATTGTTGCTTATTCATTTCTCGCATAAGATTAAGCTGTCTTGACACAAAAAATGCATATATAAATACAAGTACAATGTTTGACAATTTTTCACTCTGTGATAGTTGCCTATTTGGTCTCTAATCTAGTTTTCGGCGTAAGAAAACATAACTATATTTTCGATTTGAGTTGTAATTTTTACCAGCTAAGTAATATTTGTTCACTCTTTCTTTATCGTATTATACACATTTTGGGTTCTCATAAACATTAATTTTGACGATTACAAACATGAACTGCATGCATATACATAATATATATGAAAACATTTTATTGGTGCAGCTGGGTGGGCCGAGATGGAAGGTGCAACTGGGAAGAAGAGACTCAACCACGGCCAGCCTCAACGATGCCAACAGCAATCTCCCACCCCCGTTCTTCAACCTGCCGCAGCTCATCACCAGCTTTCAAAACCAAGGATTAAACGTACAGGATTTGGTTGCACTCAGTGGAGCACACACCATAGGCTTCTCACAATGCCAGAACTTCCGGAACAGGATCTACAATGACACCAACATCGACCCCAAATTCGCCCGAACTGCTAGGCAGACTTGCCCAAGAACTGGCGGCAACACCAACCTCCGAGGCTTTGATTCAACCCCTCTAAAGTTCGATTTGAACTACTTCAATAACTTGCTGGGGAAGAAGGGCCTTCTCCACTCTGACCAAGAACTCTTCGTCAATGGTACTGGCATAACTGATTCACAGGTGAGAGCCTACAGCAGAAACCCAAATTTGTTTGCAGCTGACTTTGCTAAGTCCATGATCAAAATGGGGAACATGAAGCCCTTGACTGGGAGGACGGGACAAATCAGGGTGAACTGCAGGAAGGTGAACTGATGATGATTTGGACATGGGGAAGCAAGTTTTGTCTGAATTTATTTGCCTTCGAATAAACTGCTTGGTTTGATTGATTGGTTTTTCTAATTATTTATGTCCACGATTGTTGTTGGAAATGACCCTTTTATATTTTACGCCCAAAAAATTTTGATCGTTATTTTATGGGCATGAATAATATTGGACATCAAAGTGTACGATTATGGGGAAATCGCACTTAAGGGTTCTGTTTGTATTGTAATTTCATGTTGTATTTGTGTCCGGTCAACTGATCTAATTAGCAGATCTGTGACTATTTTGTTTAATTAATTTCCTACTTAATTACTTAAGGACTCGATGATATCACGGTTGCATAAATTGGAATCGGAATTAGAATTTGTTTTCGAGGGAGTCAAATTTAGATTCGGAATCGGTCTAAATCGGTTCAGTTGAATCGGTTTGAATATGTCCAAATCGGTCATATATAATAATTTGACAACTCATAACATAAATGTATAAAAATTAAATATTGATGTCATTTTGATATTATTGTGTGTATTATATTTTATGATATTTTTTAGATTTGTTTTGAATTATTTAGAGTTAGTTATTATTTTTGACTCGAGTCGGATAGGAGTCAAGTTTTAATTACGAGAATGCCACTGAGTGCTATTTTTTCCCTTGCCCTTTCTCTCTCGTATCCGCCTTCCTTCCCCACCCCTGTCGCCGCTGCCGCGCCCCCCTCCCCCAGACCCGCCCGGCCCTGTGCCCGGCCCTGCACCCGCCGCGCCACGCCCAGCCCAGACCTCGCTCGCCCACCTCGCCCTTGCCCGCCACGCCTCGCCTTGCATTCATCGCGCCCCGCCTCCCCCGCCAGCCTCGCCGAGCCTCGTCGTGCGCCCGCCGCTCCCCGCCCCGGACCCGCCCTCGCCCACCCAACCCCACCCTTGCCCACCGCGCCCTGCCTCCCCCCGCCAGCCCAGCCCTGTCCCTCCCCGCCACCGCCACCGCCACCGCCCCACCCCGTCGCGCTCGGAATCGGCCGATTTAGGCCGATTCCAAATCAGTCTCGAATCGGTCGGAATCAGCTCGAATCGGCCGATTCACGACGATCGATAAAAACCGATTCAATAGGTTTTTGAATCGGTTTTCCTCCGATCCGGAGTCGAATCGGCCGATTACGAATCGGCAATTTATGCAATAGTGGATGATACGACAAATCTTCATTGGGAAATTAAAAAAAGTCAAAGATCTTAAAATTACATATAGCAAAAAACATAAAAGTGAATGTGATGGCCTGCCTTTTACCCCTAATCCTTTTAGCTATCCGGTTAATCCGGGGAACATGTCAAATTATAATATTGATGTTCCTCTTCATTTTGTATTGCCTTAATTGTTAATGATATATAATGTTTATGGATCCAGAAAACAAATTACAAAGGAGTACAATAAAAGGGAAAGGGACTAACGCCTTCCTTTGATACACTTCAATTACTTCATGCGCATTTCTAGATTGGTGCACAAGCATATACATGTATATGATAGGATAACCACTTCAACCTTTATTTACACTCTGATCGTAGATAATGAACTACTAATCTGATATATTTTGCTCATGCAGCTTGCAACCCTACGGTGGTCATGCCAGTTTTCTCCGTCATCTCCTTTGTCAGTTTTTTTGTGTTTCATGCCCCTCTTTCTTATGCTTGTAATAACGCGCTGCCAACGAGAAAAGAGCCAGATTAACTATCAATATGGCCATCAAAAACCCATAATAATAATCCAAACGTGAGTCGTTAAGGTTGCCCCAATCCAGCTCTTCATGTCGCCTCCCCAAGTGATCTTGTCCGTCACTGTCACTAAAAAGCTGTTCATAACCCAATCCCACTAGCGAAAAATGTAGTTCCAAGGCTCTGCATGTCCTCTGGCAACTGATCATAGAAGACTCAAGAAAGCCAATAGGATTGAACACGTCTCCCGCCCCCAATAGAACGTATTCAGGTAGTAGCCACATAATGCTCATGGGGACTTCTTCATGCTTAATGATGTTGTGAGTCTTGATCACCTCCATTCTTTTCACTTTAACCAAGCAAGAAACCATGGTCGCCACAATTTGGAACAAGATGCCGATCCCAATCCTCTGAAGGAGGATGATCCCTCTTGGGTTTCCTGTCTTCTTTCGCATGAATGGAACGAAGTAGTGGTCATACAAGGGCACGGAGATGAGAATGGAGAGTGTGACAAAGCTTCCAAGGGATGCGGCAGGGATGCGAAAACCATGTCCAAGACTTCGATCAATTGTTGTGCCTCGCTTTACAAAGAGGGTGATTACTTGTGCCCTGATGGTGCTGGGGATCAAAGTCACCAACCAGATGAGTATCATGCCCATTACAAGCTTGGTCTCTTCCACTTGAGTTATTGTGCATGGTCGGCCAGGTGGGTTCATGTCCTCCCTTAGTACCGCTGCTTCATCAAGGAACCTAAATACGAGAACAAAAGGAGAATTTTTGAGCTAATTACGAGTTATCTTAGGTGATAGACGAAGACAGTAGCAATTTACTTGCGCATAACCTCAATTAACTTATTCAGTGCGAGAGAAATTTTTAGTTAGCTAGGTTGCACCTCAGAATAATGTTAAGCTTATAAACTGTTAATCATTACTTGAATACTAGCAACTGAAATGTTTATGTATACCGCCTGCATTGATTTCTAGTAGAACCCACAAAAAATATATTTGCTTTGATTTCCAGTAGAACGCACAAAAAATGGTAAAATACAAGTGTTAATTATGATCTTGTGATTCTATTACGTATTGAGCCATGGTTGATATATTGGAAAACGAGATCTTTAATTCTTAATAGAAATTCGCCTTTAAGTTAAAATAGTCTATATGAGTGTAATAAAAAAATAAAGGAGATCAAACTAGCTTTAACCCGACTAAAAAATAAAACCACCCAAGTTCGAGCTTAATAAAATTTAGATTAGAGTGCTTCAAAGATGGACTGACGCCCTTATATATCCGTCCTTGATAGATGCCAAGAGATGGCACACATCAGTTACTGATCAGGCTGCAGAAACATCATCAAAAGGATTATATAAAAACATAACCTCAAAGCAGGTGAGTGGAGAAGCCTTCTCTTCTGCGTGAGAATATACTCTCCTGGGTCAACCTCATAGAGGATAGCTCTGCCCTTCGGTTCTTCAAAGCTGCAACACACACCCTAAACAAACTTCTAGCAGGGCTTTTTGGCCTTTATGGCCTTGTGCCTGAAGTGTGGTGTGCCTTTGTAGAACAGGATGAGAGAAAGAAGAAGGCCTACAGTAGGGATGCCATAGCCCAAGCTCCCGCCCAAGTTTTCTTGAATGTACAAAAGGTCCATGGTAGCACACAGAGCTACTATAAAAGCACTAAACACCTACCGATTGAAGAACGATACTTTTGAGTTTCTTCTCTTTGGGATCAAAATCATCAAATTGGTCTGCGCCGAAGGTGGAGATGTTGGACTTGGTACCACCGGCTCCCTAGAGGGAGATGTAGAAGAAGGCAATTTGAGAAGGTGTGGTCTTGCTGCCG
Source organism: Piper betle (assembly GCA_033002965.1). Classification (NCBI taxonomy): domain Eukaryota; kingdom Viridiplantae; phylum Streptophyta; class Magnoliopsida; order Piperales; family Piperaceae; genus Piper; species Piper betle. Next base: position 16,898 of record JAURVB010008666.1, on the reverse strand, counting down.
ACGCCATTCACACATTTGGGCTTCAAAGACTTCAATGATACGGCGAAGGTCAAGAGCACCATGCCATGGTGAAAATTGAAGAATCAGTGAAGTGGTAGCACTGCACATATGATATAATTTATCATCAAGATTAATTTTAAATTTTGCTGTAATAAGTTAATAAACATTTCCTTATTTTAATTATAAACGTCTCTTTTCCATTCTAGGTTTTCTGTATGTATATGTATGCATGCAATAATGCAAGTAGCAAGATCCGTCAGACCGATTCCGATTCCGATTCCGACTCCTTGGAAAACCGATTCCGATTCGATTCCGATTCATGCAACCATGGTTCTAACTGAGTCAATCCACTTAATTACCTTGTAAAAAAAAATGAACTATATAATATGTATGTGTGTGTGTGTATATATATATATATATTTAGTGAGATCCTAAAATATATTTATTAGGGTTAGATATTAGAGATATATTTATAATTTTTTCTTTATGTTAGTCATTTCTAAAAAAATGGCTTAGCTCATTAATTTATATTCAAGTCTATAGGTTGTTACAATTTTTTTTTGTCATGTATATCTTCCACATGCATGACCTATTGAAATAGTAAATAATTTGACTAAAGCTCTTTATTTTTTCAACATGACTAAAACTCTTGACAAGCAATAGATTATCTTAAAGAAACCTTTTAATCAATATTGCCCATTGACGGCTTGAATTATTTAGCATTTCAAAATTAAATTTATTAGCAGAAAATAATTTTTTTATTCACCTTCACACGTGATTAATTTTTTTAATATAAACTAACGAATTAATATAATTATAATTTGTAATATCATTAAAAACCATCAAAAAGCCATTAAAGGAACAAGAAAGGTTGAGAGCTACCGTGGCAAGGTTGTGCAGTATCAACTTCCACAACTCTTTCCGCTTATAAATTTCCCGCCGATTTCCCACCTCTTGAACTAGCGAAAAGGATCGTCAAATTAGCACCTTCATATCACATATGAGTATGGCAAGCATGGGGACGAGGAGGAGCTTCTTTCCCAACCTCTCTCCTTCCAACGACTGGTGGGATCATGTCCCCCAAAGGTCCCTACTCTCGGCATCACCGAGGCCTTCCTCATTGATCCCCACCCTGTAAAGATTAATCTTGGAGTGGTACGCAATAACTTTTTTATTTCCTTCTTTACTGCTTTCAAGTTCTGCGTCAATTACTGCACAAGAAGTGGGGAAACCAATCATGGGTTCATCACTAGTTGACTTTTCTACAAACGCTGTTGCATGGTGCATACCGTGATGAGCAAGGGAAGCCTGTGGTCCTCCAATGTGTCAAGGAAACAGCAAGAAAGTTTGCGGGAAGCGAATTCATGTATGTTTCATGTTTGCTAGCTTACCCCATTTGCTTGTCGTGGTTTAGTTTGTTTTTAAACTACGCCAATGGTCAAAGCTTTCTTCTCAGATTTGCCTTTGAAGAATTCATCTGTTCCTATCTGGGGTTATGTGAAATTGGTTACTATTTTCTCAATTTCTCCTTGGATCCTGTGTTTGACATTTGTTCTATTCATGTAATATGATCAAATGCTTGTGTGGGAATCATTTATATTTGAATGCATACTATCGGGATGATCATTTGACATCGGCCTTACCATCTTATACCATTTAGACCTTTTGGAAGAGCCAGCCTGAAATTATATACTATAGTATGATCAGGAATTCTTCCACCATTTAAGATTGTTAGCATTTACATGATCAGACATCATTGTCGCTGTGCTCATGTTTGATTAAATTTTTGGTGTCCTGTCTACCAAAAATTAGCACGTCGATGGAGTTGATGTGATTCAATTCTTCTTACATTTTTTTTCCAAAAGAAGAGTGACAAAAAACAAATTTATTCATGCTACTACTGCTGGAATGCTTAATGTAAAAATGATTTACAAAGTTTCTCATTTGACCATGAATGTGTAAATTGGTTGGAGCTGTTCTTAATGGTTCCTATATGGCTATATCTTGCAAAATTCAGTCAATAACTATCGATTTTTGAGAAACACTGATATTCTAAGTAAAACTAATTTGTTAAAAACTATTGGAGCTTGCACATTTCAGTACTCGGTAATGCTGGTGTTAAATTTGAACAGTTTTCCAGGGCCATCTAATAATTGCTGTTAAAGATTGGTTTTGGCATTTTGTTATAATGTCAAAGAGAACTTCAAGCATATGGAGAAAACTCTATGATAGTATAGAAAAGAATGTATGCGGGAGTTCAAGCACTGTCTGGAACTGGAGCCTGTCACTTATTCGCCGAGTTCCAACGAATTTTTCCAGAATCATTAATCTATTTGCCAAATCCTACATGGTTGAAGTGATTGCCCATGGGAAGTTTAAGTCCTCCTATTTACTTTGATCCAGTATTCTTTGCAAGGATGAAGAGCAAGGCAATATTGTTAAAATCCAATTGCTACATATTGCAAGACCAGTCTACACTAACCCACCAGTCTATGGTGCATTGCTAGTCTCTACTGTGCTGAATGACCCATGTTTAATGCTTTTGTGGGAGAAAAAATTGAAAGTAAAACTTTCTTCCCTCCTATTTTAACAATAGATTGCTTAGCCTTGCAAGTTTGTATCTATGCAGTTTCAAAAGTTACTAAATTTCCTAGTATGGCATACAAATTCTATTTCAGTTAATATGCTTTTTATTTGTCAAGGTGATGATAAATCGTATAGTGAATATCCGAAAGTCTCTTCGCCAAAAGCTGGAACAGCTGGGATCACCCATCAGCTGGGAACACATAACCAATCAGGTAGTTCTGATATTCTGAATCTTTTGAAGCAGAAGTCCTCTTCTACGCAGCTCATTTTTACTTACTTTCACATGTCCATTTCCTTCAAGAAGATTGGGATGTTCTGCTATAGTGGCTTGACCCCTCACCAAGTGCTCCGGCTGAGAAATGAGTTTCACATTTACATGACAAATGATGGTCGTATCAGGTAAACTCCATGAACAGTTCTTGTGAGTATTTGATGCCGCCAATTGATCTTGGTCTTGCTGTGAGTTTTTTCATTTGTTATCCCTCTTTTTCAGAATGTTTTTACTATGCATTTTGGATTGATGTAGTTCTTAAGTTGTTTGTCTGTGTAACACATACATCTATTATATTTGCAGCATGGCAGGCATAACTAGCACAAATGTAGATTATCTAGCGGATGCAATTCACATTGTTACAAAAGCTCCATGACAACTATCAAGTGTATGCTAATGTGGAGGTATGAATTTGCTTCTCTGTCTGCATCTTTAAAGTATTTTATTCATGAAAAGATGGTCATTATTTTACATTGAAGGATAGTACCAAGGGTATGATGATACCGGTTCTCAAGGCTCCTGATATATTGAAAGATCACTAATTAATGCTCTTGTCGTTGTTGTAAGATGTATAATTCTTTTGCTGCAATGCTTTTAATCATATACACAATTTGAGTAGACAATGGATTCAGAGAGGAGTTTGCAACATTGTGTGCCTTCTAATCTTTCTTTTTGTGCATAGAAAAAATTACTTGTAAACACACACACCCAATGTTTTTATCAAGCTAGCAACTAAGGATCATTGAAGCAAGGAATTTAAGAGTATAAACTTTCTTTTCTCTAAATTAAGGTGAGATACCTTGAGAATAAATAATCTTTTATCTTCAAATGTAAGACATCAATTTAAGGTAATTGATGTATGACACAATGTCAAGTATGTCAAGGTCAATCTGACATTAGGATAGGCTAAACAATGTGGAAAAGAAGAAGCAAAAGATCAGAAGGAACAAAGAGATTTTACTATCCTGTAATCAATTGGTAGGAGACAGGACAACTTATAGAAATTGGCTATACTTTAATTGCGGTTTTTAAATAAGACAGCCTTGAATAGTGAATAACCCTTTATGCTGCACTTTAATAACATATTTATCTCATGGGAAAAATTAAGATGATATACTACACCTCATATGTCTTATATGAAAAATAATCTGCTTTAAGAGTATTATAGCCATTACCAATAATAACTGTAACACCCAATGAATAATTAGAAAGTCTTAAAAAGTTTACTTACTTTTATTTTATATAACGAAATTATCATAAAAGTATCTAGTGATTAGGTGATTTGCTTGAACCTGATTGGCTGTTATAGCCTTATTGGATGTAAGGCCTTACAATAGATTATTATTCATCTTATATATAAGAACTACATATTTAATTTAAATTATTTTTACTAAATCCCACATAATGAGGTTGATAAAATATTATCTTTATTTTACATCAATATCACCTATTTTTAGATTTTCAAAAAAATACTCTAGTTTATTGATATTTTAAAATTAATTTTTATTATAATTACTTTGATAATTGAAATGAAAGGGTGAAAAGATTAGTTTAAGTTAAAAATTTATAAATACCTTTGTTATTTATTTTTGCATTTATTTATGTGAATTTTGAGACCCAACAAGTTGTTCTAAATAAAAATGTAGCTCATATAAAGTATATAACCATTGTAGCTCATGCATATAATACTCTTATTTTATAACTTTTAACTTATATTTATGCCTCTCTTTATTAGTATATTTATTTTAAAATATTGTTTAAAATTTAGAAAGCTTACGCCCAACTGGGCTAGGCATTCTGGGCCTTGGTTGTGCTGGCCCAAATAGGCCAGCTGGGCCGCACCTGCAATATGGGCCAGACACCTAAATATAATTAAAGCTAGCCCAAATGTAACCTTATATAAAAGTCAGTATGAATTTACCCTTGATGTGAAAAATAGATCAGATGTAAAATTTTGGCTAGTTAAGTCACTGCATGAGAAAATATTTCTACCTATGTAATTTGAGCAAGCCATACTCTTTTTATTAAATTTGAGCAAACCATATTCCATTTCAGATGATTGTTCTTTTTTATAACATTTACTACTCATTCCGAGGTAAAAATTCAGCAATAGCATGTCATGGCTGTACAAACAGTATTAGTCTCGTAGATCATGATCAAAGAAATTTGCTAGACAGCCAATAATTCAAACTAGCTAACTAGTATGTGTTACGAGAAGTAAATTGTAATTGGTATAAATATTGGATCTTAAATGGTAACTGAATATTCAGATATGCAGTAAAGTCATTGGGACAACTTATCACTATGGGGACTGGATTGTCAAATTCCTTACCATTCTCTGGACATTCAACCATGCTCCTTAGAGAAGGGATTGAGGTTTGCAAAGGTGAGAAGGGGAAGAAGAAGAAGAAAATGAAGGAAATTATGCTTTAAAGGCAAGGTAGGATGGCAAAATGGACCTGTCTTTACTCGTTTGTTTTGGTAAAAATTTACAACGTAGGAACAGTTGGCAACATGGGTAGAACTTCTTTTGTCAAAGTATAATGGAAATTAGGACTGGCAAGTGTGAAGGAAAGAACTGGAAATTACTAGTTCTTTCTTGCATATATCTCTATCTAAGACTCATCAAGTATGCAACATTTTAGTAAATAATCTTGGTGTGCATTGGCTCTTTTCCCTTTCATGAAATTGAAATCAGATGGTTATATATTGGAGAAGAGATCGATGGAGATGAGAGAGAGAGAGAGAGAAGGAAGGCAAAATTTTCATGCTTTGGGACTCGATCAAGCAAACTTGTAGCAGCTATTGACTACTGGAGGCAATCTCTACAAAACTTGGTTGGGATTCAGAGTGAAGTTGGTTGCTTTGTTAGAAATATTGGTTCTACATTAACTTGTGCTGTGATTATGGTTGAACTTATAAAACATGATCTATTAATCACAAGCTTATTGTAAGAGACTAATTACTCCATCGTTTTTTTTATAGTTTACTTCATTTAATATTTTGATTTAATTATATAGCTTATATCGAATAAGCACCAGTGACGTGAGGTTATTCGATAAGGGATACTCCCTTCAATTCGGATATTGACCGTAAGACTCGACGAAGAAGTAGAGACACGTGGATAACGCCTATTAATTCTTAAAATTTTAAGGCTTGTCATCAAAGGTATTTAATAAATAATTATTTGTTTATAATTGATTGAGTCTTTCAACCATATTGGCGGTAAGACCTACACCTGATTACTACGCTAATTACAAATGCGTATTGAAGATTATACATTGGGAATGCCTGCCCATAACCACCAATGAGATTTTGCTGGTTTTGAATGGAAAATTACAAAAGTTCTAAAAGTTATTGATGCCTATCTTTCTCTCCCCCTTCCTTTTAATAAATTATCAAACAGGTGATTTTTGTAAAATTGAGTAATTTGTCTAATAAGTTGAGCATTATGTAACTACTACTTTCTTAAACCTTATCATTAAAAAACTTTTCAGCCATAGACTTTATGGATATCATAAAGGATTTTAACTTTGGAACAATTAAAGGTCTGTTTGGATAGTATGCAAGAAATATATGACTTAGAAAAATTTGTAAATAGTTGAACTTCTTAAAAGTGGTAAATATATACTCAAATATAAGTTATAAAAAAATGGTGTAAGTTCAATATATTTGATATACGAACTACAAACTAATGACGATTACTTGAAACATGGAGATGATGGGAAATATATACAAATTCTTTCTTATGCTTTGACATAAGAGGAAATGGGGAAATGTTTTATGGAGATGAGAAATCCACTTGAGGGCTATCATTAATATTTAAAAGACAAAAATAAGTTACGTATATTACTTTTTGTTATGAATGAAGTACAATGAACTTATTCCACTTTGTCACTTGTAAAAATTTTCTTCGGTTTTATATTTTTTTCAGGTCAACCAAATAGGTCTTAAATAAATGTCAACCTAAATTTTGAATATATATACACACATACGGAAATGATAGAGCATGATACCACTTGTTTATTTGTAAACTTTGTAAACTGTACCTTAGCTATTAATTTTTTAATCTAATAGTTCACGTTAGGCAATTATGAATTAATATTTTTAAAACTACCCATAATTAGAATTAGTATTGCATCCACCCATTCGAGACACAATTGGGAATGCATCAAATGGTCATCATCAACAGTGATTAACACGTATGTCCAATAATGCATCCCTTGGGAGCACACGCAATATCCGTTCCCACAATTACCCATATAACTTATCAGTTTAAATTATCATAATGAAAAATTAACTATCACAATACAAGTTAATAAAGTTTACAAAAGGAAAACGGTTTAACAGTATTATTTTCGCGTGTATATATGTATATAAAATTTTAAGTGTGATTCTAAATAATTGTCTTAAAAAAATACAAATATGTACATTTATTTTTCCAATTACGATTACAATCTTTTTCTGGGGGATGAATCACTTTCCTTTTTTATTACAGCGACAAATTAGAATCTTTTCCCGCCCAAAAAGCAGAGAGATAAATAACTTGCACCAAATATCCATATTAATCAAATCTCGGCCCGTGATGCAGTTACTGTATAATATTTATGAGTTGGGTAAGAGGTATAATACCTCTGGAATGATTATTTAAGGTTGGTGTTGCGAGTGCTGTGGGTATAAGAAATTTTGCCCATAAAAAAAATCCTCATTAATCAGTCGCGAGAGGAGCAGAGTCAACAGACAATACCGTCCAAAGGCCAAACCCAAAGTGTCGGCTGGTGAAGGCATACAGGGGGTCGGTGACTGTCATACGCACATGCCAACTCTCTTCCTCACCAACCACCTTCCCTTCAAAATCAGTTCTTGTACAGGACACTATTCTTCAAGAGCTACTGATTACACAGATCACATGTAGACCTCTCAAAAGTAATTTGATGGTCTTGTTCAATAAAAACAGTTTTCGTTGAACCCAATTTTGTTATTAAGCTTCAGATCTAGTCAAAACCTATGAATAACCTCTATCTAGATCTTACACTATCAAACTTAAGCGATATGAAATCAAACTTTCATATACTTCATTGCCATGGGATCTTACACATGAGTTACACTAGGGTCAAATGCAATATATATATAAATATATCACATATGCCGAGTTAAAGATTCCATCACCATTCATTCTAAAACATGTACGGAGTGAACCTGCATTGGACTTTGTTTCGTTTGGAGAATAGTTTACACTCTTACAACCCAAATATTTTATAATTGTTGTTGACGAAATCTTGTAAGATCTGGGCTTCTTGGCAACTTCCACATAGTATATATATTAGAGTAATAATTGTAGTTAAGGTCAGATAACTATACCCTTCATTCATTATATCGTTATCTCCTTGTTTAGAACATTATTAATTAACATATTCTTAGTCCATATTTTGATGTGATGGGAACGAGATATGTTCCTTCTACAGGCTACTACTTGAGCTACAGTAGCTTCCAGGTTCAAGAAACTTTTTGAGAAAAAAAGGAGGTATGGAAGGATTATTGGAGAGAATGCAGACAAATTAGGTGATGGTATTGACAAAATGCAATGGAGACAGAGATACTATTCATTTTCCTCAAACAGCAGTAGCTCTGTTCATGTGATTACTGTCTAAATTCTACTTTGCCGACAGATATCTAATGCAGAAAAAAAACATGGTTATCCCAATGTTCAGAATGGAGTTCATATTGCACAGGATATATATCTTCACTGGTTCAGTTGCATTGACAAGTAATACAAAATTATTCAGATGTTATTTACGGGACATGAACGTCCAACAAAGAGACGTTAAGTAGTAGAGTTGCTACCACACATTGTACATCATTGGAAGGGAGTACCTCCCACATTGATATACTTCAAGTAAAAACAGAGAAAGCAGAGAACTTGTTGCAAGAACTGGAACCTCATTTATGTTGATCCATGGCCAAATGTTGGCGAAGATTCACTTCTTCACAGAGACCTTGTCACCAAGCCGGCAAAAGCTTACATACCCATTACTCCGTTTGATCCTAAAACACAAAATTGAAGGAGGAGAACCGGGCGTATCATCCTTTTCTTCATCTTCTTTCAAAGAACACGAAGACCTGGAGCTGGGGAGACGGCAAACCCGACGTCCGGGGGGCGAAGGAAACGACCAAGCCGACGAGAAGGAAGAAGAAGTAAGTGAAGAAACGGAGGAAGAATGCCTATGAGTCTTCCTCATGCTTAGCTTGGGGAGGATTGTCATGAAGATACTAGAATAGAACTTGTGATTGTTCTGCTTCTTGGACTTATCTTTGTCCGGGACATTGGAGAGGTAGGAAGGTGGGGGAGTGAGGGGAGGTACGGTAGTTGAAGAAATGGGACACTTAGGCTTGCCTGGCTGTGATTCCCACAAGAATGGGACTGATCCAGGAGCTAGGCCATAGTATACTCTGCATGAAGTGTTGGCAGTGGAGCTCTCCTTGGCCAAGAGTCTGCTGAAGAACTTGTCACCTTGCTTGATTTGGAGAGCACATTGGGGGGCTTCATTGTTGCTCATCTTGCTTGCTGTGTTGGAATGGTGGAATTTGGAGATGGAGGGTGAAAATACATTCATAGCTTGATTTGCCTGCTTGTTGGATTCATACAATTATATAAAGGTGTAGATGCTGACCAAGTAATTTATTCTTTAATGAGGACTATATGAATGATCAAGAAATTGGAATTTAAGATTTAAGGGGGTGAAGGAAACATATATAAATAAAAATCAATTAAAACAGCTGCCAATTAGATTTCTTAATCAACGATGTAATTGCATTCTTACCACTCGAGCGGGAAAGCTCATTTTCTAATAACTGATATATGCCATGATTCATTGATAACTTCGCGGTGGTTTGAATGGATATGACTGATGCAATGGGCCAACCGATGTCAGATAGTTAACATATTACTCTCCGAAGTTCTAATGCAACTTGTTTTTTTTTTTTCCAGTCCTTATATTGTTTAATATTAGATAGACATAGAGGCTGAAAGCATGAATTATAATGTAATTTTTTATAGTAGAACATTTATTCTATACATTACACGTGCTCGTTTAAGCAATTTCATGGAAATGGTGGCCCAACTGAATTAGCTCAAACGACATTTTCAATTAATAAATCTACATTTTGACTAAGCAGAGTTATGGGAAACACATGATAATGTAAATGGGGGTTTGAATTTACTTGCGGTAGGGTTGATTATTTGGCCTGTTTGGTTAAAACCAAACTCAATTACTCACCCAATTAAACTAAATTATAAATTGATAACCAAACCGACAGAATATAACTAATTCAATTTAATTTGGTTCAAACGAACTCCAATTAAAATAACTAAAATGATAAATAATACTTTATATTAATAAGTGTTCATTTTTTAGTGTTTTCTCTAATTACTGTTAATTTTTATTTTGAAATAAAGAAGTATTGGCACACATTTAAAAGCTAATTACAAACTTATACGAAAAGTTACATGAATAATATTTTAATTTGAGACATTTTATAATAGGTACACAATATATAATATATTAAAATTTTTATCTCTTATACGTACACATAAATAAATTATTTTTAATAAATTAAATCAAATTAACAGTTTTATAAATCTTTATTATATATCATGATAACTAAAAATACATAAGGCACGTAGACAATGAAGAAAAAAATAAAAGAAGTGATGTAAATAGGATGTTTTCAATTTATTGGTTTATTTGGATATTTGATTGGCTTCAATTGAAAACCAATCGAACTGATTAAACTAAATTTGGTTGGTTTCTATTACAGCCAAATCAAACTAACACCGAATCAAACTACCTCAATGAATTTAATTCGAACAATTTAATCAGTTAACCTAACCGTATCACTCTTACTTCCCAGATCGTGGAGTCTCTTTATAGACTTTAATTAAGTAGATAAATTCTCATTGAATAATAAAATATGCACAATAATAATTTCATATCTTGGATAGAGATTCTAATTTTGAAGATAAATTTTTATTAAATAAAAAGATAGGCTTTAATAATTTGATATATATATATATATATATATATATCAGAAGAGTAGATATGAATGTTGATGTTGGAAAATAATTATGGTTGTTCATGTCCACCTGAATAGTGAAGTACATTTGTTATAGTTATCAATTATTCCAATGGCTTTGACAGGCAAAATAGAGCAATGCGATATGTGATATGATGTTGAAAATAAGCAATAAAAGATTGTTCAAACCTTCAACATTTTGGCACTTGAGAGCTTCAAATTACTTTTGATCTCAATTCTGCTCCCACTTCTCTATCAAGCGAAGGCTATTTATACTTTTTTTAACACCTATTTATAAAGTTTTGAGGAGTTAGGGACCTTTCCTTCCCAAAACTAAGACCCATCTCGAACCTAGCTAGCTCCATGGGCCCTAAACTTGAATGGGCTTGGATACTAATAGAGATGGGCCTGGTCATAATTGATCGACTTTAAATTGGCATTCGTCTAAGGAATTGGCTTGTATTGCTTGTTTTACTCGGACACGCATGATCAGCTAAGTGCTGTGTGCAGCGCATGAAATGACAGCCGGTGGATCGAAATCCAGCGGCTGTCAATAGCCCATACAAAAATGAAAGATAAGGGATATGTCTTTGGCTTATCATACAAAAATTCAAGATATCGTTGATTTACTACTTGACTTAGAATTTTATTATGAATCTTAGGTGTGTATTAAGAAAATGAAGATATTTTTAATTTAAGATTTATGGTATATTTTTTAAATATAATTTTTTGTATAATTAAGAATATATTACTGGTTTATTACTTGTATTAGAAATTTTAGGTGTGTAGTGAAAGAAAAGAGACGTGTCTTTCACATATTATAACAAAATTCAAAATTATAAAAATTAGATTTATTTAAAATTTTATTTTAGTAAAATACATCTCTTTCTATTTATTTTTGAGTTTAAATTTTTTGATTTATATTAATTTTATATTTCATATATAGTAGTTTATTTGATGTCATTATTTGTATATGTGTTCTGTCCATATCTGCAAAAATATTTGCAAACGGACAAGACGATGTCCTGAAAAATTTTACAAACACGACACAAACAATGTCCATAATAATTTTACGAACGCAGACATGAACAGACGCGGACAAAAGGGTGCCGGGTCAGTGGACACCCTACCTGGAGGCATAGTTGAAAAAATCGGCCGATTCCGTGCGGAATCGGCCGATTTAAATCGGATCGGCGTCGCGCCGATCCGATTTCGGGGCCGACTCGGTCGGCCCCGAATCGGGTCGTGAATCGGCCCGTTTCGGCCGATTCCGACCGATTTAAATCGGAATCGGAATCGGCCGATTTAAATCGGAATCGGTTTTTTAGAAATTACCAAAATACCCTAGGTATAATTTTTATTAAATTATTTAAGCATGGGCAAAATGGTAATTTGGATTTAAAAACCTAAATCAAACCCTCTCCCCCGATTCCGCCGCCGCGTTCGCTCCGCCGCCCTCCGCCGCGCTTCCGCCCGATTCCGCCGCGATTCCGCCGCCCGACGCTCCGCCCGACCTTCCGACCACCCCACCGCCGTCCGACGCTGCGCCCGTTCCGAACTCACCTTCCGCCGTCCGACGCTCTGCCGCGATTCCGCCGCGCTTCCGCCGCGATTCCGCCGGCCGACGGTTCGTCCGACCGGGCTGCCAACATCGCCGCCGCGAGGCTCGCCGCCGACCGGGCCGCAGGCGGCGGCGGGGGTAGAGAGGAGGGTGGCATTCTCGTAATTAAAAGTTGACTCGAGTCTAACCCGAGTCAAAAATAATAATTAATTCTAAATAATTTTAAAAATCTTAAAAAATATTTAAAAAATATCATAAACTATAATACATAGAATAATATAAAAATAACATCAATACCCAATTTTAATATATTTATATTGTAAATTGTCAAATTATTATATATGACCGATTAAATTAATTTGGACCGATTCAACTGAACCGATTCTTGGCCGATTCAGACCGATTCCGATTCCGATTCCGATTCTATGGAAAACCGATTCCGATTCCGATTTATGCAACCATGCCTGGAGGTAAGAATAACTTTCTATTTCTATTTTATTTTCCGAACTATGAATAACTTTCTATTCGTTCAAATCAATGTAGCTACCTTTCAAATGTGGAACGGCTGTCATGGAGTTGAGAAAGCACTACCCTGTTGTAAAATAGTTTGAATATTTTTACTTAAAAATTTTTATTTATTTTAATTTACCCAATTTTATTAGTAATAAAAATTAACATTTATTTTTATTTTATTTTAATTAAATCAATATTTTAAAGTTATATCAATTATTAATTTCAAATGTTAAAAAATAATACATATATACTAAATAACATCCAATCGGCTTAATGTTAACTCTAATTTATCAACTTAAAGTTAACTCCAATTTATAACACGACGAGTGGAGTGGAGTCCGAATCCCAAATTGTAAACTATCGATTTAGATGCATCCTCTAGTTTCTCTTCAAGTAAATATATTCCACACTTCGTAAATGAGTTGTATTATGCACAAATTTAACTTTCAAAGTAGAATTTTTTCAGATTTAACAAGTCATGAGCTCATTTACATCTAAAATACTTGATAAGCCCACGTCACGACGAACCCCATGAGAAGTTGGGAATTGAAAGCTTGCAAGATCCCCGTCAACTAAGTTAAGGGTCCATCGTATTCACGGGGGTGGGGTGAAGCAACAAACACCAAACAAGGACAAGCAGTTGGTCATTTTCGCACGTGTAAATTGTGCCATGCTAGTTGTCCAAATAACAAGAAATAACATTTGGACCGAACGTAGCATTTCAAGGTTGACTCGCTCGTGAGCTGAAATGTAATGTTAAGGGTTCCTCCAATGAGTTAGTTGACTTGAACTTAACGTAAAAAGATCTACTCTCGGTGTAAAATTTACGGTTTGAGTCAAGGTTTTATTGTCGAAACCTGTCGATTTGTCTGTTATTTTTAATCGAGTCGATTTTTGTTTGTACATATTTATTCAAAAATATTTATATTTATCTAATTATGTGGATAATATTTATTCAATTATGTGACAATACTTAGCCACTTACGTGGATGACTTCCTGCATATTACAAGAGAATTGGTCATACGACTTCAAAATTGTCGGAGAAAGAATTGCCAGAGGAAGAGATAAACATTGTTCTATAGCCGTGAGAGGAAATCGCTCAGTCAGGAGTTATCTCAATTTTATAAAAGCTGGGTGTTATTACTGAAGCAGGGGGTATAGACGCTAAAGAAAAGAATTTTGCCGGACAGAAGAAAAGCCGAGGGAGGAGCCCCTCACCGGAGATGCTCCGGTGACCCTCGCCAACACCCAATCGATCACTACCCCTGTCACGACCATGAATCCTTGCCCAAGATCCAAACTTTCCACTTGCCAGAGCCACCGGTGAAGGAGTCGTGTTGCTTTGAAGAGTTGCTGACGTGCTGTTCGTGAGGGAGCCAAAGAAAGGTTCTGTTATTTGCCAAAGTTTTGCCACTGGGTCATTGTGACGAAGAAGAAAGGTGGAACTTTGAAGCAGTATCCCTGGAATCGAGATCCTTGCCGCCTTAAAGGTAGAGTCGCTGCCAAGTGCCGTTGCTTCTACCTACAGACGCGAAGCTAAGGAGTCCTCTTGGAGTCATGTTCCTAACTTGCTACCTTGCTATTAGAGTCTGGCTTCCTCGGCTACCACCGTGAAAAAAGAATGAAGTGTTGCTGCCGGAGTACATTGAAGCCTTGCCGGTTGATGTTTGCCCTTGCCAGGAAGTTCTGAGCCGCAAAATATCAGAGCCCACCAGAGCCTTGTCCCATTCCCGCCGACAACGAAGAACAGGATACCATCTTTGTTTTGCAGGTTCAGCGTCCAATTTTCCGGCTACTTTCCTGAACAACCTCGACCTTATTGGATCAGTACAAGACCACCTGCTTGGAGCTCAGAGTGCCCCCAACACAGCACCCCCAGAATTTCTGCTGGAGACTCCTGCGGTCGCCGAAATTCTGCCAGCAAGCTGCCGATTGGAAAAGGCAGAAAATAGAGCAGCGAAGGTCGGATTTTGCTAATTTTTTCCGACCAGTTCCGGTCATTCCCGGCCCCGTTGCAAGGTTTAAAGTGAAGACAGAGGAGTGGTCAAGAAACCCAAACTAAGTTTCGGCAAAGATCGTCGCTGTAGCCACCGGGAAAATCGGGAAGCGAGGAAGTTGATGGCCGGAAAAGCAGAAACAGAGTAGTGAAGGTCTGATTTCGCTAATTTTTCCTGACCAACATTGGTCGTTCCCAGTGTCGCCGTGAGGTAGAAACATGAAGACAGAGGAGTGGTCTAGAAACTCAAACTGAGTTTTGCCAAAGATCGTCGCTGTATCCGTCGGAAAAATCGGGAAGCGAGGAAGTTGCTGGCCGGAAAAGCAGAAGACAGAGCCGCAAACGTCGGATTTCGCTAATTTTTTCCGACCAACACCGGTCGTTCCCAGTGTTGCCGTGAGGTGAAACGTGAAGACAGAGGAGTGGTCTAGAAACCCAAACTGAGATCCGCCGAAAAAAATTGGGAAGCGAGGAAGTTGCTGGCCGGAAAGCAGAAAACAGAGTAGCAAACACCGGATTTCTTGGATTTTCTTCGACCAGCGCCGGTCGTTCCAAGACCTTTCGTTGTGATCAAGTAAAGGTGGAGAAGTGATCTACAAACCCAAGTCGAGAAGCTGCCGGAGTTCATCGCTGAGGTCGCCGGAAAAATCGAGAAGTGACCAGCATAGCACAAAATTGCATAAAAGTGTCTAACTTTCCGGCATCCGACCGACCGACCGGAGCCACCGCTGACCGTCTGAGCACCGCCAAGATCTTCACCATTCTGTGATCTATAGTTCTGGGCAATCTCCGCCACCTTCAACTGCCGGAAAAGCCGCCGCCGAAGCCACCAAAACCACCATTGTACCGCCGCTGCAGACGGGTTGTTGGACCCGTTTACTGCTGACCACTTCCGCTTTTGTCGTGTCCGAGACCAAATCCTTCTTCCCAATTCACGTCCGCGAAGCCAGACCGTGACCAATTTTTATTTGTACTGAACCAACCCGAATTGGCCGGTTCTCCAATTTTTCGGCTACTTTCCCGAACAACCTCGACCTTATTGGATCAGTACAAGACCACCTGCTTGGAGCTCAGAGTGCCCCCAACACAGCACCCCCCAGAATTTCTGCTGGAGACTCCTGCCGTCGCCAAAGTTCTGCCAGCAAGCTGCCGATTGGAAAAGGCAGAAAATAGAGCAGCGAAGAGTCGGATTTTGCTAATTTTCTTGACCAGTTCCGGTCATTCCAGGCCCGATTGCAAGGTTTAAAGTGAAGACAGAGGAGTGGTCAAGAAACCCAAGCTAAGTTTCGGCAAAGATCGTCGCTGTAGCCACCGGGAAAATCGGAAAGCGAGGAAGTTGATGGCCGGAAAGCAGAAACAGAGTAGTGAAGGTCTGATTTCGCTAATTTTCCCCAACCAACATTGGTCGTTCCCAGTGTCGCCGTGAGGTGAAACATGAAGACAGAGGAGTGGTCTAGAAACTCAAACTGAGTTTTGCCAAAGATCGTCGCTGTATCCGTCGGAAAAATCGGGAAGCGAGGAAGTTGCTGGCCGGAAAAGCAGAAGACAGAGCCGCAAAGGTCGGATTTCGCTAATTTTTCCGACCAACACCGGTCATTCCCAGTGTTGCCGTGAGGTGAAACGTGAAGACGGAGGAGTGGTCTAGAAACCCAAACTGAGATCCGCCGAAAAAATTGGGAAGCGAGAAGTTGCTGGCCGGAAAAGCAGAAAACAGAGTAGCAAACACCGGATTTCTTGGATTTTCTTCGACCAGCGCCGGTCGTTCCAAGACCTTTCGTTGTGATCAAGTAAAGGTGGAGAAGTGATCTACAAACCCAAGTCGAGAGCTGCCAGAGTTCATCGCTGAGGTCGCCGGAAAAATCGAGAAGTGACCAGCATAGCACAAAATTGCATAAAA
>JAURVB010008665.1:60000-90013 GCA_033002965.1 Piper betle | reverse complement strand
TACATAAAGCGCTTCCTCGCTTCATCTAAGTTTAACTTTTAGGTACTTGAAGAAACCCAGAGTAGCTAATTGGTGGTTTCATGAGAAAAATTAGCATCAGCAACAATTGACATTCTTGTGTTAACTAGATTTAATTTGAACCTTTGGATTACAAGAATGGTTAGTTGATAAGGCTAATTTGTTCAAGTAACAAAATTACACCCATGTGATCTAGATAAATGAGTAAATTTTCATGTTGATGATATTTCAGTATCGCGTGTTGTTAATACTAAACCTTCTCTTTGATTATTGGCGGTTAGTGAAGGATAGACAGCTTGTACCGGAGGTTAGTAATTTTTCACATGGAGGCCCGGGCTTGTGCATGTGGGTAGGTGAAGGATGGTCGAGGTCTACAGCAGATACGGGAAGAGAGGCCACAACTTTACCAATACCCTCAAAGCACCCAGTGGCACATCCATAGACGCTCACTTTGGTTTTACCTACAGGTCAAGTAAGTATTGCAGCCAGACGGAGAATAAGACTTAGAGTGAACACGTCAGCAATGAAAAGGTGGGAGGGAGAGGGGATGATACGAATGGAATTGGCAACGATGGTCACCAATGCCGGACGAAGACCGTGAGGAAAACAGGGAATGATACAAGGAGTTGACAGAGGAAGGGGTAGTTTAGTATTTATACAAATACCATTTAAGTTATACAAGGAGTTGACAGACAGAGGATGGTCTACAACAGATATGGGAAGAGAGGCCACAACTTTGCCAATGCCCTCAAAGCACCTGGTGCACGTCCATAGACGCTCACCTTAGTTCTTGCCTACAATACGGAATGGGTCAAGTAAGTATTGCGACCAGACGGAGAGTAAGACTTAATAGGGCTACGTTGGCAATGAAAGGTGGGAGGGAGGGGATGATACGGGGCGGACGTGGCAACGATAGTGACCAACGCCGGAGCAAAGGCCGTCAGGAAACAAGGAATGATACAAAGCGTTGTCAGAGGACGGGGTAGTTTAGTATTTATACAAATGATCCAAAGTCTCACCCATTTCGATGTATTTTTGCTCCGCGCGCGTGTGTGTGTATATATATATATATATACACACGGGTAAACTGAAGAAGAGTAAGGGGTAGAAAAAAAAATTTTCTGCCCCAAGCTCTTCTAGGCCGTCCGATTATGTAGGACGGCCCATATTTCTTATTAAAAAAATTTTTTTAATACGCGCCGCCATACGCCCTCTCGCGGCCACCCCCCCTGCCGCTAACGCCGCCGCGCCCTCCCCCCTCCTTGCTTCCTCCCCCTCCCTCCTCCTCACCTCCCCCGTCGTGGACGCCGCCGCCCAGCCGTAGCTGCCCCGTCGCGGCCACCGCCCCGTCGACCGACGCTCGCCGTCCTCCCTCCTCTTCGCTCCCCCGCCGGCGGACGCCCGCCCGCGGCACAGTTTTTTTCTCTGTCGGGCCGTCGCCGGCCAGATCCGGCCGTGACGGGCCGCACCTGGCCGTCCCCCCGACCAAATCTGGCCGGGTGACGGCCAGGCCAGCCCGTCGCGGCTGGATCTGGCCGCGCGCGGCCGCCCACAGCTGGCCGCAGCCCACCTAAATCTGGCGGCGGCCAGATCTGGCCGTGGCGGGCGCCGGGGGTTGGGGCCGGGGCCGGGGCCATGGCGGGCGCCGGGGCAGGCAGGATTGAGGCAAAGGGTCGGCCACCATCCCCCGCCACGGCGGCGAGCGCTCCGCCTCCGCCCCTCCATATGATCTGGACCGTCCTTGTAATCGGACGGCCTAGAACATTGTGGCGCTAGAGAGCCGATTTCCCGCCTCTGGCGCGGGAAATCGGCTATATATATATATATATATGAAAATGCTACTGTGCACTGTATGGAAATGCAGTGCATCGGCACCGCAACGATTCTGGGCCGTTGCCGGAATTGTTCACACCTTTTTAACACTTTCCTCCCCTCCCGTTCTTCACGCCGCCCCGCCGGCGGTGAGGCCCCGGCCCGATCCCGCCCCTAGCCAAGTCCCCCCAGCCCCTCCCGCAGTCGTCCCCATTCCCCTGCCCCACACCAGCAGCCACGGCGGCCCCCCACCCGCGTCGCTCCCTACCCACGCGAGACTTGCCCCTCACGTCGGTTTTCGCCCGCCCCCTCGACTGTACCCCTGCCCCCAGCCTTGCCACTCCCCCAGCCAACCCCCCCCCCCCCCCCCACCCCGGCCCCACCCCTAGCCATCCCCCACCGGACCCCAGCCGACGCCGCGGCAGTCCCCCCTCCCCGCATTGCTCCTCCCGCTCACGCCCCGGTGCCGCGCATTTCCCAGCAAAGCCCATCTAGCACCAAGGTGGCGGCATTGTTGGCCAGCAGGCGGCCGACGGCAAGGGCGCGCGCGCCAGAACAAAGGGAAAGGGGTGTCCGGGGAGTGGGTGGCGAGGGGTGGTCCGGGGAGGCGCGTGTGTGGTCTGGTGCAAGGGGTAGCAGTATTTTATAGCCGTGAGGGGGGAGGGCGGTCGAGTGGGTAGGCGAGAGGGAGGGGGGCATGCGAGCGAGTTGGCAAGTCGATAGGAGGGTCGACGAGGGGGGGAGTATATGAGCCGCTGGATTTTGATCCAACAACCTATAATAGATGCGCTACAATGCGCTGCCAAAAAGTGGCAACACATTACGACATATCGTGTATATATATATATAATCTTCTTCCTATATTCTTTAACATTGTTATTAATAATAATACTCTTTTATACTGAAGGTGTGACTTTCAAGATTATTAATATTTAGTTTTTTATTCACACGAGCATAATTTCGGGGATGTTATATACTTGATTTGTACACATGCATTTTTATTTTAAAAAAAAGCTGCATCCACATGGCCACGTTCTTTCATATTTTTTATTTTTTTAATGGTAATGAATTTTTTTCCGTAAAAAATCATTTCTAGCCCGACGGCGCCACATCATGAAAAATTGTTCACGTACATGGATTATAAAAATGATGAAATATAGATGGGAAATTAACTAATTAACTATTTAATTTAATTTAATCAATTAATTAAAAAGGGAAATGAATCCAAAGCACAGCGAAGCTAAGTGAAAGCACAGCGAAGCTAAGTGGGGGACATGTTCCCTCCTTTGTCGGTCAAGACGGAACACAGAGCCTGCCGCGAAATATAGGTCTCCAATTCCTGAGAAACCTGGGTGAGCTTAAGATCAAAGTTGGTCCGATAGCTTTGCTTGGCCTTGGGAGAGGGATTGAGTAGGGTAGGAGAGCCGGAGATCCGCCGTCTCGGGCTCGACAACTTCCCGCTCTTGGTAACAACCGCACTCATCGTCGACGGCCCGTGTTTCGTCTCCGTCGACAATGGTTGCATCGACATAGACCTCGTCGCCTCATGGACCACACATTCTTTTCCTTTGGCCATCCTTTCCTTGGCTTTCGCTGCTGATCTGAGCGCTTTTTGTTCGCTCATCTTGATCAGTGTCCATGGATTGATACTGACTCGGAACTTGTTCTTCGCAGCCGACTCCTTGGCTTCGGAATCTCCATCAATTCTTATCGATAATCTCTTCGAACTCTGCAGCCACAAGTTTTGTTTTGTTTTTTTGTTTTTGTTTTAAAAAATACTCTTGTTTTCGTCCTTGCCAGGTTAAAAACAACTTAGCATCGATAGGTAGTTCTGCCCATGACCGACGACTACTCGCTACTTACACATTACATATTCCATAAAATAACTAACCTCATTATTAGATTTGTCTCCCAGACATGAACGTCGAGGCGTTTTTGATAATGAGTCCATGTCATCCGCGTCTTCCTCCGAGGACATATCGGAGTCATCCCACAATTCAATAGATTGACTTTCTTCTTTCATGGCTAAGATATAGTCATACGTCTGCATCCCCTGTTAGTCACGGGGATGGAATCAAGTCAATATAGAAAGGGGAACTTACTAGCAACATGCTGTTTTAAAGTAGAGAATTGCTAAAGTAAAAACTCTTCAGCTTAAAACCCAATGAGCGCCATTAGAACATCAATCAAGGATAATGAGAGGAACCACAATATTCCCGGCCAGACTTTTGCTTTCCTAATCTCATTTACCTTCTTGATGAGAATGACATGAAAAACGAAAAGCTGTCCTAATGCAATTGTACCATAAGCCGTTATCAGGGTTAGCAGAACCTGTGAAAATAATAAAGACGAAAATGTAAGGCATTAAAAATCTGAGATACACATCCTCTCCAAAATTAATACATGATTATTCCCACTTACTAGGAGAATAACTAAGGATGATGCATAGGATGCAAGAGTAAATAAAGAACATAATCTTAGGTCTTTTTGCTAAACTATACCAGAACATCATTTATGCTTCTTTTTTTTTTGCAAACAATAAACTGTTTCCTCGATAATGATAGCTGGGCAAAATGTATTTCAGCAGCACCACGTAAGGAAGCTACAAAATGATATTACTACAAAAACTAAATGACATAACGAGTAGGTGGTGACTGTTAAATTAATCCACAAGATCATCTTGTTCCTGACCAAAGTACGTTCACTTGTTTAGAGAACATAAATGAATACAACTCACCTGAAATTTTCACATCTTAGAGTTTTAAGATTTTCCCACCGTCTTTTCTTTCAAACTACTATTCAAATAGAGACTCACTGCGTTACATCGTATTTGGAAATTTTGTTTCATTAATATCCAGCACAGCATTACCGATATTGCAGCGATAACTCCTCTTGGGAACTTCATGTGGAGTTTGTGCTCCAATTCTTCTGATATTCCACTTTCATCTGCAAAGCAACGAACAAAAATGGCAATTGCTGTGGCGCCTTCAATAAGTAACTGCACAGGAAATTACCATTACACCAGTCAGCTATTCGCTTACGAGCTTAGCGAGGACGTAAAAAATTGACTTCTTGTAGCTATGCCCGCAAAGTTGTAACATTTATTCACAAACTCACCATCAACAGCGCAAACACCATCAGAAGGATGAATGTGGTATAGTTCTTTCTCCCAATGCAATTGTTAAGCCACTGAGGTGGAGACAACCAAGAAAATCATTCAGCTAAAACCTAACAACACCAATTCGGATACTATTAATATAAATAATCAATTCCACGGCTCACCCGGCAATGGTGATCGAATCCTTCGACGCATCGATCACAGCTTCTGCAGTGCTTGCTATTAATCTTAACCTGCAGGCTGGTAAGGTTCGTTATCACTTCTTTCATGATGCTTATAAGCAAATTGGATTTGTTTTTTGCAAAACAAATGGGGGGAGAAAATAAGAAACAAAACAGTGAAATGTTTACCATAAATGATTGGATCGCAACCAAAAAACAGTACAAACCTGAAAATCACAAAGTGAGCAATACATTATGTTATCTTCTTTAAAATTAGGTAAGACTGCGTCATCCTTGGCAATAAGCGGAAAGGGTAAAAAAGGTTCCATGGGAAGGCCATCGTGCAGATACTGTCTCAGATATTGCCTCCTTATAAAACGCTTCAAAATCACGTTCTCAACCTTCCGCAAAATTCTCACATTAATTTGGCTCGCAATGAATCCATAATTGAGTTTGGTTAATCCACAAGAAGTGAATACTTTTTTGTTCTTCAAGCTAGTTTTGTCAGATGGGTCGATCGCAGTGCATCTAACAAATAAAACCATCACAGAGGAAGCCTGAAAAAGGGTAAAAAAAAGATACCGCCCTTAATATTATTGTGAGTTGTCTAGGTTGGTTTTTCTGGACGGAAAGTTAAAGATCTAGGGTAGGTAATCATACCGAGAAGGTAAAAAGAGTGAGAAGCATGTTCTCGGCTGCTCTATTTCCAATGAAAGGCCCTAGGAAGGTGTAAAATGCGACGACCAGGAACCCATATACGGAGACGCCAATCACCTGCAATGTGAAATCTAAATCACGGGAGAAAGCGAAGAGAAAACATAAGCAGACGTTGCAGTTCAATAGGCATGCACATCTCAAAATTTGCATAACGCCAGGTGTTTAAAGGTGAGGGGGAGAAAAGGGCAGGCGACTTGAAGAGGTGCTTTCTCGTTTTGGAACAAAAGGGCTGGTCTAGAAATTAAAATGAAGCAAATAAATAGTAAAAACATGAGAATTATGGATTTCGCCCAAAAAAAAAGTTTGCTGTTGTTGATTTCTACGTCGTATATGTTCAATGGCGGCATGGAATGGAGCACACAGATAAAGCAACTAGGTTAGGGAAGTGACCTGAAGTGGGTGAAGAGGCAGCTGCCAGCCGTGGCGGCGCCTCATGACAACTCCCAGTGGCAGGGGAAGAAGAAAGGCGAACGAGATGTAGTCAAACGACTCCTCTTCTCCGTCTCCGTCGGCAATCGCCTCTAAGCTATGCGCTGCCACACATTTGCCTCCCCGACCTAGCCCCTACACACCCGTTCTGAATGAGATCCACTTCCCTCTGCCCTCTCGCATCCCGACGCCTGACGCCTGCCCTAACGGCTCCTTTCTCACTTTCCCGCTTCCTCCTTTTTTGAATTTTGAACGCCCACGTTCCTTTGTGTTCCCACTTCCTACTTTCCGTTACTTTTGAATTGATTTTATCGTAGAGTTATTTTTAAAAAAATAATTTTAAAAAGGTTAATTTATTTTTATAATATCAAATGAAGTGTACAGTTTTTTATAATATCCAATAGGGTGTAAATTATTTTAAAAAGCTTTCTACTAAAAAAGGGAAAAAAATATATTATAAGTTGGTGGAAAATGCAGGCATAATTGCTAGAAAATAAAATATATATATTATGAATTGTCTTTATTAATACCCCTAAAGGGGTGATTTACTTTTTTTTAAAATAAATATAACCTAACAATAGCTAGCAGTACTCACGCTTTGGCAGAGGTGGCCAAGGCTGGCTGCCTCCCATCCGTCTGGTTTGGGCATAAAAATTTGCTTGCTCAATATAAATCACAAAAGTGACCATTTGAAAATAATTATAGTTAATTCAAATACATAATATATTATAAAAATAATAATTTGTATTTAAAATATATTACATATTTAATAATTTTAATAAAATCAACTATTTAAAATTTTTATGTTTTTTTAACGGCCACGAAACCATCATAGCTCTGAGCTATTAATACTACGCTTTGAGCTTTTAATCCGTCTGGATTGTTGCTAGTTTGTGGTAGCTTATTCCAACTCCTAATAGTTTTTTGGAAAATGGTACTTAATTAGAAGGGCTATTAAATAAATAATTAACACAAAGGCAAGGCAAAATAATATGATGATCAATCAAGTAAGTACCCATGCTCGGAAATGGTAAAGAAAAGAACGGAGAAATTAACCACAGTATAAGTATCCGGAGATATTGATGATTGATGAAACGAAATATCATTGGAGGAAGTAACCGGAGAGGAAGAGTACAAAGGCAAGGAGGAGACTGCCATAAATAAGGAAGGCCTTCTGGCCGGTGTTGCCACCAAACCCACACTTGTGGTTCTGAGCGAAGCCAGCAACCTCGACGCTCTTACTGACGAAGGACTGGGGGCCACCGCAGGCGGGGCAGCCCCAGTAGCTGGGAAGCTTGGCGAAGCCCAGACCAGGAGGGATGGGCTAGGAGGGGTCACCCACAGCCTCTGTCGTATCGGTACCCGCAGGATCTGCACTCGTGGATACCCGGGTTGATGACTGCGAACCGCTCCTCGACCCGCCTTTTGTCGAAAATATCGGCCTCCGCGGTGGGACCGTCTTGGCCATCCCGCTAGAGTGGGAGTCCTCTTTGGAGACGTCGACGGAGTGGAGGGAGAAGTTGCGGACGACGGGGACATTACTAGTACCCATCATAGAATTAGAATTGGGAAGGAAGAGATGGGTATCTCGATCGGGGGAGTTGGTTAACTTCTTGTTAAATAGTATCAGAGCGTGGAAGAGGAAGGAGTTAAGAGGAGTGGGGTCGGGTGGGGTGGTGGGAGGTGGTGAGAGGACCACCGGAAGGGATTGGAGTCGCCATTCGACCTACGGCCTCCTCTCCCCTGCCAACTGTTTGCCGCCTGCCGGGAAGAAGATGTGTGCCAATCGAGGAAGAGGAGAGGAAATGGGTACTCTTTTTTGCTTGTGGCAACCTCGCATCTCGATCGTGGATTGATTGTGTTGATAAGGTATATCGACATGCTCCATTGATACTCATACTGGGTAACCGGTTTAGGGTAATATTACTATACTAGGATTAGTAAATTAAAGAGAAAAAGTAAGATGCCTAACCCCTAGCTTATATAAGTAACACACTTAATTTAAACTATTTTTAATAGATCCTACAAAATAATATTTATATGTATTAAAAATAAAATTCATGAGTAGGAGGGGGGCAATAAATTTTATCTTTCATATGCCCTTTATACTTTCAAATGATAGTAAGAATAAGCGATTTTGGAAAATAAGCAAGTTAGAGCTGACAACCACATAAGCAACCTTTGAAGCCTTGTTTAATGTGAGGGGGAGATCTAATTCATATTGATGAATGTGTGGTAGGGTGTGGCGCGGTTGAGCAGGATAAAAAAAGTTTGGCTAGGTAGTTGCATGGAGTGGTGGTGGTGTTGAATCTGGGTGCAAGGAAAGACTTTTGGTTGGCCTACTAAAAAATGTTTTGGCCAGGTAGTTGCGTGGAGTGGTGGTGTTGAATGTGGGCGAAAAGAAAGACTTTTGTCCAGCCTACTTCCCAATGCCGTAGCCAAGTTTAATACAACTCTTCTGAAAATAAAGTTAGCCACTTCCGAACCTTCAAACAACCCGACACAACGCGTCTAGAAATACAGTTAAAAGGCGTACTGAAAATTCTTTGGAATGGTGCGAGTGGGTTGTACATAAGGAACTAACGGTGCCTGCGGCGCCCCTCGTATTGTGCGCACCCAACGCACCAAAATCTTACCTAGTAATGTCACATTTGAAGGTATGAATTAGGCAGTTTCTAAGAGAAAATTAGGAGAGGACCCTAAAATGGCTATTAATCAATAATCTATGATCCAGGGGAAGATCTCGCAGTGCGCAGAGCGCAAAACTGTAAGCCCCCATTAGTTTGTTGCTTACGTTAAGTGCGCAGAGCGCAAAAGTGTAGCAGGCGCCCATTAGTTTGTATATAAGTTAACCCCTCAAAAAATAATTAACGACCACGGTACACACCTACTCAACATTCAAAAGAGAGTAAAAATAAAAGGAATCGATATCAAATACATGAATCGCAATTAATCATATTTGAGACAATGTATGGCAACAATGAAATCACGAAAAATGCAGTCAAAGAATTCCACCGAAAGACGTGCAAAACAACAAGATGAAAACACTAGGTGGTTGGAGTTAGTTGAAAACCTCAATACATTTGGAATTTCTCCTTTGTTTTCTCAAAAACTTGTTCAGCTATAATTGCTCCATTTCCATCAGCTCTTCTGATCTCTAAATGGGCCTTCTGATAGTAAGCAGTTCCCCTCAAGGCGTCTGCGATAAAATCATCAAAGCCAATTGCTATTGCTGCTTCCGCCTTAGCACCATACACCAACCTCTGTAAACAAATATCGGAAACAAGGGTAACATCCTCGAGACACTTCGAAGCAAAAAGAAAACATGGGATAGGACGGGCCACTACCTTTATTCTAGAAAGATGAATTGCCCCAAAGCACATGGGGCATGGTTCGCAGGAGGCATACATTTCACAATCAGAGAGTTCAATCCTATTGAGCTTTTTGCATGCCTGAAGATAACGAAAAACAATACACACTAATATAACAAAAGAATACCATTTTTTTCTCAAGGAAAAAGTACACCACATGCACAAACATGCTGAATTAGCTATTAATAATGGTGAAACACGAGTTGGCATTAGTAACAGGTCAACTAACCCAAAAGGATATGGAGCAAGATACTAGTAGTATGACAAGAAGCATAAATTGAAACCTTGTTCTAACTGATAGAAAGAAACCTATCAAGCCGAAAAAGTAAAATTGAGATCAACAGCAAAGATAAAGATTCCAAACATTATTTTACAACTAATAAGCGAACATGTTGACTAGATCTTGTAAGGCATTTTAAATGAGCCAGACAAGTGAAAATACAAATTGGCTATACTTTTGCACTCTATCCATAATCAATAAACAACCACCACAACCACCACAAAATATCAACAAGCAACAACCACCACAAGTACCAAATTAGAACAATTGTTTAAAATAGATCAAATGGAGCAAGGTGACAACCAAATCAAAAAGGAAGAGTATGAAGCTCCCAATAATGTCAGTGTTGTATAACCCATATACTATGCATGTGCGCATAAGGTAGGAAATTGGAATTCTAATTTCAATCTGTAAAAACTAAAAAGGTAAAAAAAAGTGAAATAGGGTCTTCGATATCAGACCTCTCTAATTGCGGTAACCTCAGCATGAGCGGTGGGATCCGTGCCAGCTAATACCATATTGTGGCAACTAACAATAATTTCATCATTCTGAACCACAACGGCACCAAATGGGCCACCATGCCCGGAATCAACCCCCTTGTATGCTTCTTCAACAGCTTTAGACAAAAATTTATGATCCCGATCCTGAACAGCTGTAGTGGAGGAGATAATCATAGAATCAAACCTTTCTGGCAGCATAAGGAGTAATTAAAACTTAATTTTGTAGTTCAAAAGATATAAGCCTAAATACTGAATCGACGCAGAAAATGACTTCAATATTTCCCTGTTATGCGACAAAATAAAATGTATACCTTCTTGGTGCCCAGAGAATGAAGATGCTACAGAAATGGTCCCATCCCTTTTTGATTCCAATACTGTAACAATAAAAAGCAATCGGCAAATTGAAATGAAATAAATAAATAAACAAACAGTCCACTTCACATACGTACGAGGATCTGTGCAAAACAATCAGGAACATAAGCATGCATTGCCATAATTTAGAGTATTGCATAAACAAAAATAAAAAGGAGTAAATTGTGCTGAATTGCATGTGAGAAAGAAGAGGGTGAACCCAATGAAGCGGTAGATCGCTTGCAAGTGGAACAATCACGTAAGCCAGGCATGAGAAGGAAAAGCTGAAAGAAAAATAAAAAAAGTAGAAAAGACAAGAGGGAAAAGAAGAGGCACCGGAAGAATCGTCCATGTTAGTGAGTAGGAAGATGGAGAAAGTGAAGAGATGGCTCGAAGGAGATCCCTTAGAAAAAGAAAGGAAGAGGCGAAATTCCAACGGTGGGCAGAGGGATGGGATGGATCAGAGAAAGAAGGTAGAGGAGGGAGGGTTAGGTGATCGGAAAGGGCGAAGAAGTAGAGGAGCGTCGGTGGGGTAGGGGTTGGAGTTTGGACTTGGGAGTCTTTGGACTTTTTCTTTTCCAAGCGAGTACTTCGACTTCCAATTACGCGTGCGTATTTAATGTAAAGAAATATTATTTTCCCTTTTTAAAATTGGGATGATATATAATCAACCTTACCCCGAATGGCCAACCATATTAATCACTTCCTTATTTTTTTTGTGCTGCTGCTATTTGAGTGCCACTGCCACCACAGCGTGCCACTCTTTTCCCCGACGAAAATTACCATTTCCACGTGTGGAGTATGGGAGAGGATTTGCTGTAGTAAAATTTTTAGACGCCTTCCACTCTAACTCATTAACCAGATCATTTCTAAATAAATTTTGTGTCAAAAATCGATTGTAAAAAGTTTTCTTTACCATCGAGGTACAACCTCTGCCATGCTTTGTTTGACAGCTTGATCTCACCCTTTGCATTAAAAAAAATGGCTGGCTTCAAATATCTGGGGTAGGCGAAGGTGGAGCAGCGGTGGAAAGACCGACTCACCGGTGAAATTTAAGGATTATTATTTTCAAATAAGCAAGGTTGAACCTTTAAAATAATATAAGAGGTGTACATATAAACTTTCTTCATTAAAATTATAAAATAATAAAACATATATAGACTTTTTTAATAAGTTTTTTATTAGGAAAGTTTATATAGACAAGTTTAAGTAAATCAATAAAAGACACATAATAATAAAAATATGTGATGGGCAAAAATTATTTTTTTAATATAGTATAATAATAACAAATTAAATTTCTCATAGATAGTCACCTGTAAAAAATTTCTTTTTTGATAAAATATTTATGGGGATTTTGATGTCTTGAATATATGCATTTTTTGCCTAATTTTCCGATGTCTTTTTATTTAGAGGGTATTGAGTAGTGACGGTAAAAAAAAGCTATGATAAAGATAATGGGATGGAAAATAGGGCTCCTAATCAAGCAAATTAGCTGGTGAATATATATTTTTCAACTCAATTTAACTTGACTTGAAGCTCGAATTATAATAGCTTGAACTCAAACTTAAACTTGCCTCATTAAGCTTGAGTTGAGTTCAAATATGGTAATGTTCAACTCAACTCTTATTCAAATTTGACTCTTCCTCTAACGGGATTTGATTTATTTAACTTGAAATTTCAATTAGGAGAGAGTTTACTTTCACTTACCCCCTTTAACGTAGGATAATCACTTACCCCCTTCTCCCAATCCTGAGCTTACGTCCCGAGCCCTGCTTGGGTTCTCCCTCTCCTTCTCTCCGATTGTCTCCAAATGCGGCGTCGTCCCTCTCTGCCGCTCGCCTACTTCTAATTTGATCTCCTTCAATTATTTAATGAGGTCGTTTTATCCAACATCTCCCACTCGACGGAGTGGGTGCTTTTCATCAAAATTATGCTTCAAAACAATATACAATGAATCAAGGGCGCGACTTTATGGAGCTCGATCAGGGTGAACCATATTAAGCTTCCTGACACATGGCTCATCTTGAATGTACCTTCAAAAAGAACTCTCACCTGCCCGAAGCTTCACAGTTTTATCAAATAATATGAGTGATCACTTTCTAATGCCTCGTGAGTATTAATACTCGGAAGCATGCTCTAACTCTCAGCCAAGTGCACAAGGGCCTAATCATCAGTTTCGCATACTCCCACATAGCAATTATTGAAACCACCAAGCAAAATTAGACGTTGTGTACTTGATAAATTTGATCTTTGTAAGCTTTACCGAGTCTCATATTAATCCACCTTAACAAGACTACTTTCCTGGAAATGTTCCGAAAAGACGGAATAGGCATATCTTCCAAAAGTAGCAACATCCAGTCTTAGTTTCACAATACAGCCTCCAAGGTCATCAGGGCACCAGGGCCACCTACAGCTGGTTTGCTCACACAATAAGGTGACAGGGATTCAACCTTATTCACTTGGTGTAATGGTCGAACAAGCACGTGTCGTATATTAAACACGCTACGGAATTTAAATCACCGTACAGATCTCGCTTAGTCGCTTAGTCGCTCTAGCTAAAGCTCCTAATTTGAGACATAAATTAACTAGTTCCTATAAGCGCAAATGATTTGAAGTAAATCAGGTGACTACTGTCAAACTATCTAATTTTGTCTCATATCAGGCTCACAGGCAACAAGGCTATGGGACATTCCATATTCGGTTAATAAATAACCTCATCTCGGTGACAAGTCAAGGTGACTACACATTTTCTCGTGTAAGTCTCATCCTGCCCTCTCCCCTAGCGTCAAGGCAGTCATCGTGTGAGAGAGAGATCAAGCCTGTATTGTCATTTTACAAGATATGAAATACATCATGCATTATAATTATGTATATCTATAAGCCGATATTGCACTTAGTATATAACAAATGCAAAAATATATATTAGCATAAATTTGTACATTAAGAGAAAATTACAAAACATCACTCAGAAATTGCATAATCTCATACTACGTGTATGCGCAACAAATTTGTCTCGGGTAATGTTTTAGTCATTGGATCGCTGATCCGTAGAGATATGTTCTAATTGGCAAGCAACCATGTCCCTAGTATAATGATATCAAATATCAGTATGTTCAGAGCGACCATTGTAGTTAGGATCTTTTGCATAGGCAAGGGCAGACATGCTATCGGTGAAAATTTCTACCTGCTGGCTTGCCTTATGAACAATGTTAAGATCAACTAAAAACTGCGTAAGCCATACAACTTCTTGAACTTCAGCAAAACATGCTGTTGGGTTTCTCCTACATCGGTCGTAGAGGTTATTGGTGACTTGTATATACGCTAATAGAAAAACTTTATTCTTTAAGTTAACTTTTGGATTAAAAGAGATCTGTGACACTTATTACGAGTTTCCTTTGGTTTAATGTTCTTTTTGGGGGCCCGATCTAACAGTAATTTTGGAACTTGAGTGAGGTCCCAACAAGTGGTATCAGAGCCAAGTTCGAGCCGAGTTTGCCTATGCCGATTATTGTTATTTTTTTCATGAGTTCCACCTGATGATTTGAAGAGGAGTTTGTCAGGTGGGTGGGTGGATGCAGTCTGATTTAAGGGGAGTGTGTCAGACGGTGATGGTTTTGGGCCACGCCTGATGTGTAAAGGGGAGTTATTGGGTTTATCCCATATCGGTCGTAGAGGCTGTTGATGATTTGTATATAGGCTAATGGGAAAACCTTATTTCGTAAGTTAACTTTTGGATTAAGAGAGGCCTGTGACACATATTGCGAGCTTCCTTTGGTTGTTTAATGTCTTTTTGGGGGCCCGAAGGGTCCAACAGTGGTTTCGGAGCTTGGGTAGGGGCCCAAAGGGCCCAATACATGCAATATATTAAGATTCCATTGTGGAAAGGGCTACACAATTCTGCTTCTTACTACTCTATTTTTCAAATGGATCTTAACGTCGCAAGTTTCTGAATATTCTCTTGACAACTTTCAAATGTGTCAATCCAGGATTAGTTTGAAAGCGACTGACAATACCTACAGCTTGGAAAATGTCCGAACGTGTACACAACATTGCATACATCAAGCGACCAATTGCATTAGTGTATGGAATCATAGACATTTCCTCTTTTTCTTCAGCCGTATTAGGGCATTGATCAATACTATAGGCCATGATTCTTTCTAGAGGTGTGTCAACAGGTTTAGCCTCATTGGTACGAAAACCTCATGTATTTTATGAATGTATCCTTCTTGACAAAAACCAAGAAGTCATTTTGAGCAATCTGGAAAGATCTTCACTCTGAAAATGTATTCGGCCTCGCTCATGTTTTTCATTCCAAAATGTAATCACTGCCTCCCATTTGTCTCATTGGCTCATTAATTTGTCTTTTTTAGGTCTCCTTGTCTACAAGTCTTGTCACAAGGTTAGGGACAATTTATTAACTTTTCTTTTTTGTTGGGCCTATTGGGCCCTTAAAATGGATTTGTAATAGGGATTATGAGTCTCTCTTAATCTAAAAGCTATCTTAAGAAAGAACAGGACCTATCTTAAAGAAGAGCAGGACTTACGCCTGCCGTAGACGCCCATAGAGACGCCATTAGGCTTGTTGATGATAACATGTGTTTTTAAAATTTTTTCCTTAAGGAATAAAGTTTTCCTATTAACTTATATACAAGTTATTAATTACTGGCCACCTTCAAACATAATGTGGGATAAATTTAATACTATTCATTCAAAATACCAATCTCCTATGATTGGGCAATTCCCTGAACATCAATGCAGATTGTTTTCGTCAAAAAATTAGAACTAATTATGAAGCCTTTCAAGATATATCTCACGTAAGAGTTGAGACGAAGATAATTGGCTTTATATACAAACATGTGTGGAAGAAAAGAGGAAAAAATAACATATATTTATCTCAAAATGTAGAATTAAATTTAGGCATTTTTTTTCAGTAAAAAAATTGAATGGAAAGGAAAAGTATACTTTATAAATTATAAAGTACAGAGAAAATCGAGTTGGTATTGCATGCGCTCGCCATGGACACACATGGGAACGCACCCATTCCCGATCATGAATTGCGTGCACCCCATGTGTGTCCATCCGTTCCATGCATGCCATGGGTATGGCACATGGCCGAGAAAAACCATTTTTTTTAGCAGTTTGAGAATACCTTGATCTTAATGAGGGGAGAATGCGCCGCAAACTAGGTGTCCTGCCGCTCTGATTGGCAATGCGTAAAACAGGAATTTGTAAATAAACCATTTTGCCCGGATGACGAGAAGCCCTTCACAGCTGTCAACATTTGGTCTCTAATTTCTGCATTGAAGAGTGGCAGATGATATAATAAAACTGACCAACCGAGAGGGCAAATTTTATTCTACTTGCGTATTAAAATTAAAACGACAGTTAAACGAGTAGACTTATATAATGAAAAACTTGGAAGAACCGAATTTGCGTCGAATTGCAACTTGAAACATTTTGTTTGCAAGCAGACCAATAACAACGAAAGTCGGCTGACTTTGGAGCTAAGCTAGCTTGTGCGTGGTAGAGGAAATGGCGGAAACCCGTTTATGAGAAGTACTAGTTTAATAAGTTATACACTATCTCCTCGCACCCTGAAGCAAAAGCAAAGAAAATCATACCTGCCATGAATATATCTTATATATATATATATATATATATATATATATATGGGGTACCGCTATGCGCTGCCCCTTTCTGGCAGCGCATGCAGTGTGGGCCCCCACCACGACCGACACCCCCTTGCCACGACCAACCCCCTAGCACAACCGACACCCCCTGCCACGACCACCCCCGCACCCTCCATTGTGGCACCCCTCGCCACCACCCGCCGCCGCGGCCTCCTGCTTGCCACCAGCCGTCGTGCCATGCCACCACCACCCCTGCCACTGCTCGTGACAATGGCAGGGGGAGGGCCGGCCGGGGGGGGGAGGGGGCGACGAAAGGTGGCTGCCAGGGGGCAGGGGGCGGGAGGAAAGAGGGGGAGTCTGCGGGGGCGGGGAATTGGCAGGGCGAGTGGGGGGCTGTGGGGGGGTGGGTGGCATGGGGTGTCCAGGGGGAAGGCGGTTGTGTGCGTCCGATGGATGGGGGGGAGCCGTGTTTTATAGTCGTCGGTGGGCAGGCAGGATGCATGTGGCGGGACGGCGGGAGGGAGGGGGGGGTCGGTGTGGACAGGGGGGCGTGTGGGCTGTTGGATCAAAATCTAGCAGCCCACGCTGCATGCGCTACCAAAAACTGGTAGTGCATAGTAGCAATTTGGTGTGTGTGTGTGTGTGTATATATATATATATATATATATATATGTGTGTGTGTGTGTGTGTGTGTGTGTGTGCGTCTGCCATGCCCTGCCCCTTTTTGGCAGCGCATAAAATGTGGGCCGCTGGATTTAGATCCAGCGCCCCCCCCCCGCCTGCCTGCGACCGACCGACTTGCCTGACCACCCGCCCACCCAACCACCCCCGACTCGAGTCAATACTCCGAAATAATGTGTCATAACTCAGTAAACGGTTGTAAAATTAATTTTGCGATCACCTATAAATTAAAAAAATGTTTAAATTATGTTGATGAATTCAAAAACACATCAGAAACA
This sequence comes from Piper betle, assembly GCA_033002965.1. Taxonomy (NCBI): domain Eukaryota; kingdom Viridiplantae; phylum Streptophyta; class Magnoliopsida; order Piperales; family Piperaceae; genus Piper; species Piper betle. The sequence goes on along the minus strand of JAURVB010008665.1, from coordinate 72,667 downwards.
AAACATATGAGAGTCATCTCATTTAACTTTCTTCCACATGATGAATACAAGTACAAACTTACAAGTTACAAATTTGTCATGTCTGATAAAAGCCAATAACAATTCATGGAAACAAGTTACAAATCACTAAGATTATACAGACCTTCCAGATTCGGAGCTATCATAGTCGTTCTATATCATTGCTTTGAGATTAGCCATCACTGCACCGAAGCCCCTGAATAAACTCCACAACCTCACTTTCTGATGGAACATTTTTCTGCCTACATATTTAAAAACAAAATATAGAAAATAATCACATAAATTATACGCAACAAAGATCAAAACAAGGGTTGTGCTAGGCAACATTACCGATGTGTTACAATTGCAGGGCAAGTGTACTTATCATGCCCAACTCCCCGTTTATTGCAACCATGGCGTAACTATAAAACCCACGATTCGAGTCAGGGTTTTATATTCAGATTTGGTCGGTTCAACCGTTATTTTCGAGTCGAGTCAGTTTCAGAACACATATACTGAGCCGATGCCGGTCTCGTGTATGAGCCATGAGGGTCATGTGTACCCAAGTATATGATGATAACGTCATGAACACAGCAGAAAAGAATGAGTTATCAGAATATATGAGAGTATGCAGTTCATTTTTTTTATTATGATATATAATGGATCGTAGAATTAGTTTTAGGCTGTTTACCGCGTTAGGACGCGTTACGGGCATTTTGGGTGGGTTGATAGTTCTAGAGCATATCATTATGATTTTTTTGGTGTTGTTTGATTTTACAGGATTTTTCCCGATTTTTATGAATTTTTTTAGGATTTAATAGGACTTAGTTATTATACTTGACTCGAGCCGGAGACGAGTCAAGTCTTAATTACAAGTTTGCCACCCAACCAATTCTTCTCCACCCCCGACCTTTCTCCCCCACGCCCAAACCCTAGCCGCCGCGCCGCCCCTGTTCGAGTGCCACCGCGGCCATGGCCGACGCCGCTTGGCCGCCGATCGACGCCGCCCAGCCCGGCCACGACGTCGCCCTGCCGCCTCGACCAGGCCCGGCCACGAGCTGGCCGCCGCGACGCGAGGAAGCCGCGCCTTTGCGTTGTGCTTCCGTCGCCAATCGCGCCGCTGGGCACCGTCGCCGCAGCGATCCAGCAGTTGCCTCGGCACCCTCGACCCCTCAGCCGCCTTTCCCGACCGGAGCGGAGGCCATCGCCGGCCTGGCCGGCCGGATCTAGCGACCCATCGCCGCCGCTCCATATTAGCCTTTTTTCAGCTAGCCGCCGCCTCCATTGGCTGCGTCGACCCCATAGATGAGTCGGGCTCGCCGAGCCGGTTCCAAGGGTACCCAACACGACCACTTTCCGGCTAGTAGACGCTGCCGGCGATTGTCGCCGGAAAACCACCAGAAGCCACCGGAAAACCGCCAGTAGCTGCCGGAAAACCGCCGGAAAATCGGAATTTCTGAAATTCGTTGGAATTCATCGGATCTTCCGCGGAGCTCACCCAGTTGGACTCGATCGAACGTCGGACGCCGAGGAGCGCCGAATTCGAGCTCCGAGACGCGCGACGGAACCCTAACCGCCACCGATTGCCGACGATGTGAGGTATAATTACCTCTGATTTGATTATTTAAAATTGATGATGATTGTTAGCACAACATGCTAGGATTGATTTATGATGTGATTGATAGTGCATGGAGGATAAGTGATGAAGTGATAAGTTACATGATGTGATTGATAGTTCATGGAGGTTAAGTGATCTAATGAAGTAAGTAAATTGAGCATGATAATCGTGTATGATGTAACTTAGGAAAAATACAATAAAATTGTCATGAATAGGATGAGTTAGAGTTATTTTCATATTTATGGTTATTTGACGATTGATGATTTTGTGTTTAATTGTGTTGAGTTTGATGCATCATTTAGTTAGCGGGCGTTAGTATTTAGTTTTGATGTGTAGGTACGGAATAGGAGCTCGCCGCCTAGGCGCGATGACACGCTTGGAGCTTCTACCAAGTCCGTTAGGACATCTCTCTGATTTTTATGATCTTTGCTATTGTACGTTTGATTTATTATCTGCAGGACGGGTTAAGTGGCGTTTTATCGGATCCTACTTAACTCAGGCCATTTAACTGAACATTTTCCGGATTAATAACCCCTCGAGGATGAGATCCCTCGAGGTTGATTTCGAAAACAAGATCCACCAAAAGTTGCCTTCGGGCCTATTATATAACTCCCTACCCAAGCCTATATATATATAGTTTTCGCATTTTTGTGAGACGAGAGATGGAGAAATCGACTGCACGTACCTTGCAGAGGATGCTGTGACAGTCAAAGCGGGCTCTGGATTAGTGCCAGCGGACTGTTCCATTCCCGAGGGATCCTGACAACTCCGCGTTTGAGTTCCTCACACCCGGAGAACGTGGAGGTTTACGGGTACTGTTTAGTACAGCGCATGTCTAGACTTGTGGTTCAAAGGGTACTAAAGGCGACTGCCTGAGAGTACTCGGCCTTCGTGCTCAAGGCCAGGAGAAATATGGAGGTAAGGAGAGGGCTTAGGATAAGTTTCACCAGAAGTACTGAAAAAGAAGTGCTGAGAGCGGCACAGTACCAGCAGCAGATCAGTAAGTTCGGGATGCTACCAGGTCTGAAGCCCAATGGCTCCTCAGTAGTGCCCTTCAGAGTGTTCACGTGGAATATATGTTGTTTTCTTTCATATGAGAGTTTGCTCTCATAGCCAGTTGTTATAGTTATTTTCTTTTTCGGACCAGTAACGCTTGTTACTGACATTTTTCCTATATATATGTAGGTGATAAGCACGAGATGGATGTGCCGGCCAGGACGGAGGAGCAATAAGGTCTTCTGCACACACACATTGGGTGATTGAATGTTTAATGTTTTGTTTATGATGTTATTTTATAAACATGCTATGATTAAATATTTGAGGCATGACAATGACATGAAATGAAATGATCAGAGTAGCGCAGCAAAAGTGTGATGGGTTAGGACCCAAAGTTCAGAGAATGATGAATATAGTAGATTAGAAGTCTGTGTGAATGCTATTGTTGCTATGCGTATATATGTTTGAATATATGATTTTGACAGGGTGGCCCCTAATTGTATTTTTAGGGGAAATTCTGTCCCTTTCGTTTTTTAGAATTTTTACTAATTTTGATTGTAATTGTGTTGGTGTGAAAATTGGTTGCATGTCATCCATGTAGTATCCTGTTAGAGTTTTATGCATTCATACATACATATAGCAAGTTGGATCTTCATCTTAAGACGCCGAGATTGGATCCGCACGAGTTAGGTTCGGGTTAGCCGACCTAACCGGGGCCTGTAACATGCCGGTTTGGTTCACGAGTGTGAACTGGATTTGGGGTGTTACAGTAACTTATCTTTTACCATATGGTCCAATGCAAGCTCTTTACCACTCTTCCATCTTTTACCACTTCCATTTGTCTTTGATTATGCCGGTGGATGTACTTGTATTCTATGATGTACTTGTATTCCATGATGTGGATCATATACCACATCTTCTACCAATTTCTCTATCTCCAAAAGTTTTTGCTTGGCGAGGTCAAATTTCTCACATGATAAATATGCCTTTTTGGCCCATCGATTAAATATATAGTGTACTTGTTTTTTATAGTGATGGAGTGGAACTTAGTGGTGAGGAATACCTTCACTTTCCAAAAGTTGACAACTACATGTATATCTACTGTCAACTCTTTTGTAAGTAACACATGCAACCAACTTTTTATTATTCCTATAACATGTTACATCATACTGTTCAACATCCTCCCCATCTAATTTCTTATGAGATGAGCAACAAACTAAACTATATTATAGTTCTTCTTGAAACTTACAAAATATTTTTCGAGTATAAACCTTTTCCATATTACATTCCATCTTGAATGGAGTGACCAAATTGAGGCTTTTATATGAGTTTTCATAAGATTTTTTTGCCTCATTCAATCTCTGTCATTTGATTGCTCTCTCAAATCTATGTATAAACTCAATAAGGCTATTTTTTTGTTCCATACCTTGAGTAAAATGAGTTTTGAGATTCACTTTGTTGCGAACTTCTTATACTAGCCAAAAATATACCTTATTATACATAGGCACCCACACATGACGAATTACATATATGGATTTTAAGCACTCATTTTCCTCCATGCAATTATCTTTTATTATTTCACTCCATTGTGACTCAAATTTTTCTTTATTTTCAGCACCGTAAATTAAACTATGGAATGGCCCATAAAACTCATTTTTGTGAGCAATTGCACTTAATTTTTCACTCCCCTTACGGATATGCCAAATGCAAAGACGATGATATGTTGAAGAAAATATCAATTTAATTGCTTTATCCATTGCAGGATCTTGATCAGTAACAATTCACTGTTTAATTTAATTGATGATTAAATGTTGTCACTGAAGCCCATTGAAAATAAATAAATTCAATAAAATTCCAATATTGTTAAAAATAGCCCACCCTCGACGTGGCGAGTTTGGCATGTCAAGGCATCCTGGGGGATGGGGGCCGCGGCAGGGGGGAGGGTCGACCGGGGGCGGTAGAAGGTGGTGCTGGTGGGGGGGCACCAACTGAGGTTGGTGGCAGGGTGTGTTAAGTGTTTAAAATATATAATATTTACCCATATTTTTAATATGATTTTGTACTTCTCGGGTATAAACATTATTAATTAAGTGATATTTTACTTTATTTTTTGGTGTTAATTAATATTTTATTAGATATGCTTAATTTTAGTGTTTTAATGCAGAAAAAGATGAATAAATTAAGCTTTGGAATTGAATAGTCATGACACTTGGCCCTACCCAATGGCTACAATTTATGGTGTTCAATGGAGTCGAACAGTTGGAAATTTGAAGGGACATCATAATTAATTAGACTACGTCGATTTGTGAACACCCTCTTCGAATTCTTGTATCTCTACTTCTATATAAAGGGGTGGTAATTTGTTGTTATCATATTTCATCTCTTGGTTTCGAAGTGTAGTAAAAGAAGTAGTTTTAGTTTTTGTAATTTCTTTCTCTTTCATAATAAAAATTAGTTTCTTCTTTATAATATTTTCTATTTTTATTATGGAGTAGTCTTTATTTCATTCTAGAGAAGAATAGAACTTGACATAATTTAATTGAATTTATTTCAAGCTTTTATTATTTTATTCAATCGGATCATTTGAATTATCATGTTTTAAATGCTAAGAATAGATTGATCGCCTATATCTTAGATCATGAGGTTTAATTAGATTTTGGGAGAAATTAATTAGATTAGTTATTGATAATTCATCATATGACGAGGCTTTTGACTTGTTTGTCGTTGTGGTCGGAAGATACACAACACCGTATGCAATCGTAAGGCAAATCTTAATGCATTATTTTGTTGATTAATCAATTATCACTGGGAGGTAGAAGTGAGGCAAAATAATAGAAGGATGTGCGTGGTGGGAGGGCGGAAGGGAGGGAGGGTGGGCAGGCGGGTAGAAGTGAGGCAAAATAATAGAAAGATGTGCGTGGTGGGAGGGCGAAAGGGAGGGAGGGCGGGCAGGCGGGTAGCCAGGTTTGCAGGTGGGTCAGCGGCGGGCAGGCAGGTAGGCAGGTTTGCAGGTGGGTCAGGGGGTGCGTCTGGGTTGCTAGATTGAAATCCAATGGCTCACATTAGATACGCTGCAATGCACTGCCAAAAAGTGGCAGCACATTGCAGCTTTATATATATATATATATATATATATATATATATATATATGTACATATTCATAGATGTCTTAATAATTACTTTAGTTGGATAAAATAAGAGACGGTATAAATAAAGTAACCGAAGTCGGGCCCATTTTTGTCATACAAAATGGCGGTAAGTGTTTCTCCTCATTCTACAACGAAAACAAGGATTTGTTATACTAAAAGTCTACATTTATGTTTGTCATCTTTAGATCATCAAAAAGCTGCTGCCTTTCAAATAAGCACCCATAAACCCGCGCGGACGCAATAGGTTAAATAGTTTTATATCAATCAATCGTATAAATAAATAAATAAATAATACTCCGGCATAATCTTGTTTGATTGCAAATCATAGCCCATGGGCCACAAATGTAGAGTAAATCAACAAAATTGGTATAGGGCATGGCCATAATTGCTAGAGATTTGATTTGTAGATTATGTAAATGAGCGATATGGTCATCAAAATTTTGTTCATCCTTATTTATAATTTCTTGAATACTAAAGCAGGATCAAAAAATTAGAAGAAGAATATGCAGGTTGTGTTGTTCTTACCTCGTCTTGGCCTTTGCTAGCAAATGAAGCTCCATCGTAATAGCGACTTTTAACCCTGTTCCAGTTATAAAAATCTGCAAGATAATATTCTAGGTCATAAACATGTTTTGAAAAAATCAAACACTCAAAATATATAAGAGTATTTGTTCAAAAGACATATGAAGCTCAAACTACCAAGGTTATTGGTAAGATCTGACTCAATTGGGCTGAGCACAAGATTCTTACCTTTGCTCTGCTTGTTATACTACTTTGTAAGTGCCATGAATGGATCAGAACTGAGTTGGAAAGGTGGTGAATTAGGGTTTGAAAGAAGAAGAAGAAGAACACAAGTTACTTCCTCTCAAAGAAAACAGAATCAAATCATATTTTGCAAATCCCCTTCAAATCTATCCATCGTCCCCTTTTATACAAACTCAAATCCATGCACTATTACTATTTTACCCTTCACTCACTAACTAATAAAACGATCGTTACAAAAGCTTACTTTATTCATACCCCCTACAAAAAAACCTTGTCCTCAAGGTTGTTCAAAGCTGTCGGTCGATTCATCACCTTGCATAAGATTTTCAAATGATCTCATTTCCGGAATTGACGATTGACTGTTAATGTTTGCATTTACTGATGCTTTGAGCTAAGAAATATGGAAAACATTATGAAGTTTACAATCCGGTGGTAACTGCAGCCAGTAAGAAATTGCTCTAATGGGTTCAATACTCTTTTAGTTTAAGAAAAATTGATTGACTCACCTGAAATTCCACATCCTTCTTCTCAAATCATGGTGATGTTTCATGCGCACTTGAGCATTTTTCAAATTCTCAATAAGCTCATACAATAATTGATCTCTGTTACACAACACATGATCCACTTCACTTGACTTAGCTGTTCCAAGAACATACGTCAACAAATTTGGAGGGCTCATGTTATAAACGAGGGCTCATGTTATAAACGGCCTCGAATGGACTCATGCAGATAGAAGACTAAAAGCTCGTGTTATAGCAATATTCAGCCCAAGCCAACCATTTCACTTGTAAAACCCCATTTTCGGGTTATGGTTTTACCAGATTTGAGTTTTGCCTTGTTCGGGTCAATATCGAGTCAGTTCAAACAAGCTCGAGTCAGACCAATTTTCAGAATATGAGTATAAGGCCCAGATGGCCATATGAGCATATAATGGAGGCTGAGTATCCCTAACATGCATATGATAGTTTCAATTATGGTACTGTATAAAATGAGTTATTAGTGTATACACGAGGTATATATATGATTTTTAAGATTTAGTTAGGATTTTACGCTTAAATCTGTTTGGAATTTTCAGGGTATCTGTTATAACGTTTAGTATCTGTTTGGAATTTTCAGGGTATCTCATTGTATGCATCATAGGGATTTCGGACCATCGGATTGTGCCCTGTAGGCCCATCTTGATTACGTTTAGGGTTTCAAGGCCCATTTAATATTCTTGCCTCGATGCTCTCCTATAAAGCTAATTTTAGGACTCGAGTCAGTTTCGACATCAGACGGCCTTAATCTGGGCTTTTTGTCCATATGTATATTACATATACCTATAGGTGGGTCCCACTAGACCACGAGTTGTCAGACGTTCAGATCATGCCATGTGACAAGATCTAAACTGTCCACGTCAACCCTACTTTTCTCCTATTTATATTTCAAACACTTTCATTGACTTTTAGATTTACACCTTTTAGCGCTGCCACCACTTTGGCTTGTTGTCGGCAAGTTTTTGCCGCGCCCTCAGCCACCAAATCAGTATAGCCGCGACCACCTCGCGGCCAGCTATCAGTCTGTACCCATGATCGCCACCGGCGCCACCCAGTCGCCACTGGCAATGACGTTTTTTCTATCGGTTTTTATCGCCACCTCCGCCACCCTTTCGGGCTATTTTTCGGCACTGGCAATTGTCCTCTGGTGAAGCTGACTACCCCAAAAACTTCATCTTGCCATGATCCTTGTTTTAAGATAACCCATGATGATCGCCGTGGTTGCGATTGCTGCCGACGAAATCGCTGCACCAGGCGGCCATCAGCCCCCTTTCCTGCTGTTTTTCGGCCAGCTAGTGGTCAGACTCCTCCGATCGTCACAACCAGCACCTCCATCATGACGCCCCCGTCGATCCTGACTGGCGATGACCCCAGTTGTGTCACGGTCGATATTTTCCAGTGACGAACACTGCCGCCCCTCTGCCCGATCCGTTTACTGGGCATCAAGCTCTTCTCCCTGCATTCGACTCTACATCTGCCTGCCCGATATTGTTCATTAGCCTGTTAGCTCATGTTGAGTCCACTAGGTCCATGTTCATGTCCGCCTAATCAACCCAACCTATTTTCCTATTAACCCAGACCGGGTTGGTTCAGTGTGGCTCAGTCTGGTTTAGGTTGGTTTGGCCTGATTGAAGACATTTTTGGCCGTTTCTCTACCGTTTTCGATAATTCGAGAACCATTACATTAGTTGAGATGCATATTCACATGATTTAGCATGTGTAGATGTTATGAATATTTTTCTTTATTTATTATTTTATTATTTATTTATGTATTCATTATTGTTTATTTATTTTTATTTATATGTTTATCGTATATGTTGAATGTTTACATGATTATTTGTTTTTATTAATATTATGTTTACTTATGAATATTAGTCTTATTATATTTACTAAATTGCAAATATTTATTTATTTATTTATTCATTACGTATATGTTATTATGTATTTGTATTTAATTATATATTCTTATATTGTATAACTATGATATTATTCTTCATAATTAATGAGTATTATTTATTTATTTATTTATTGAATTATTTATTTATTTATTTATTTATTTAATTATATAATTATTTGTATATTTACTAACACGAGTATATGTTGATATTTACTCGTGTTTAGCCGTATATTTATATAGCATAATTATATTATTATTTTGTGATTAGAGTATTATTTATGTTCATGTATTTATTATTTATCTAATTATTTATAAGTGTATTTTCTTGTTTATTTATTTATTTATTATTATTATGTTTCAATTTGTGTGCCACATATTTAGTCATAGGTTTGTTAGCATTGTTCTCTTTATTAGGATGTATTGATGATATGAGCACACACCACGAGTATGCATTATATAGAGATGTTAGTATTTTACTTAGTAGTGGGTTTCGATGTAGGTTCTAGAGTTTGAACTCACCGTAGATCTGTAGATACGCTTGGAGCTTCGACCACGGGTTTATAAGACTCTCCCTCTCTGCTTGACTCCTTGTGTGTCGAGTTTAATCGTATTTTATACATAGAGTGGCATCGGCGGTATTTTATCGGATCCCTCCAATGTTGGGCCATTTAGAGGTGTTTTCTACCCATGTTTAATAAAACTACAAGGATGAGCTCCCTTGTTTGCTTTTGAACTGAAACTCCAGAAATGTATAATACAAGCCTTTTCCCTAAGCCTATTAAATAAATATGTGTTTTTTTACGAATTTCACGAATAAGAGAAAGAGTGGTATAGAGATATGTATGGACTGCACTAGTACTCCTTCAAACCCTGAGGTAGTACGGTGTATGAGGGTACTGCATAATGTAACATATTTCCAAAATTTGTGGCACTAACTTAACTGTTCTTTTTGCGACTCGAGTGCTATGGCAGGTGATATGGAGGGTGTGAGGGCGTAAATATTGTATATGTAAATATGATTATGAGTCATGCATGTGAGTCGATACTTGCTTAAGTATGTTTGCTTACCGCCCAGTGTGAGGCAATCTTAAAGTTTTATATAATGGAATACCTATTTGCCAGATTGTATTAGTTATTTGTTGGACCAGTAACATTTGTTACTAACGTTTTTCATATAATATATGTAGGTCTTGAAAATCCTAAGTCGACTTTGGTGGAAGGACAGATAAACGCTACACACGTGTGCTCAACACATTTATTTCTTTTCTTACTTTTGCTTATATTGGATGTATATTTTACATTGTCTTCCATTCTCATGACACCAAGAAGGTTGTTTCGATCTATTATATGATCGAGTCTTATCGACTAACAACTTAAAACGTGACTCGACTAGATCGTAGCATTTCTGAATTTGTTCTTAGGTGAATCGAAATCAGGGTGTTACATCACCCAAGTTTGCGGTCTATCATGAGAAAAGCATCTCAAGTATTGTTCCAAGATTTTATTGACTACTTCAGTTTGTCCATCCGTCTGTGGATGATAAGTTGAACTATAGTTAAATGCTACACTTGCAATCTAAAAGCTCATTCCAAAATTGACTTGTGAATGTGGCATCTTGATCACAAACAATGGAGGTTGGCATGCCATGAAGCTTAAAGATGTTATCAAAGTATACTTGAGCAATGATATTGGTTGTAAAAGGATGTGTGATAGCCACAAAATGGTTGTATTTAGACAACCTATCGACTACTACCAGAATTGTATCTTTACCTTGACTTTTTGGCATGCCTGTGATGAGCTCCATTGATATAGCAGTCCAAATGTGGTTCAGTATTGGCAATGGTTGCAATAGACCAGCAAGTGTCAATGTGAAAGACTTGAATCTTTGACAAACTTCACAATTTTTCAAGTAAGCAACAACATCTTGAACTATTATAGACCGGTAAAAAATTGCTCTCAATCTTTTGAGGGTCATTTGGATTCCTTTGTGTGTTCCATCGTGAAACTCTTTGAGAATAATTGGAATCAGCTACATTTGAGAATCTAAATAAATTTGATCTTTATAGAAAAGAATACCTTCTCTAATTGACCAATTTGGTGACAATTCTTTTGCAACACACTTCCTCATTAAAGACTAAATCACATCACTGAAGGTATATGCCTCCTTAATTTCTCCCAACCATCGTAGAATACGTGTTGAAATTGTAACTAGAGACAATACTTCATTACTTACACAAGCATAATCAGATGCAGCTAGACATGATGCTACACTATTCACTGAAATATGATCAGCAGATTGAGCTTTTTCAAATTGTCTTGAAAGGGCATCTGCCACTTTATTTTCCTTACATAGTTTGTACTCTATGGTAAACACAACCTAAGAGCTTTGTTAACCATTTTTATTGCGCCACTGTGTGAATTTATTGTTCCCATAAAAATTTAAAGCTTGAGTGATCAGTTTTGACCACAAATGATCTTCCCAACAAATAATGTCTCCACCTTTTCACTACCAGCACTAAAGCCATCATTTCTTTTTCATAAGTTGACAATAGGAGATGTTGCCTATGCAAGATTTTGCTGTAAAAAGCAATGGGTTTGTTTCCTGCATAAGAACTGCCCCTATGCCAACCCCACTAGCATCACACTCTACTACAAAGGGTAATGAAAAATCAGGCAATGTTAAAACTGGAGCATGTGTAAGGGCAGTTTTCAGATTATTAAATGAATTTGCTGCCAATTGATTCCATTTATGTGCATCCTTTTTAAACAAATCAGATAGAGGAACTGCAATTGTACCAAAGTGTTTGATAAACTTCCTATAATACCTAGCCAAACCTAGGAACCCTCTTATAGTTTTTACTGATCTTGGTGTTGGCCATTTCACTATTGATGCAATTTTTTTCATATCAACACTCACCCTATCTTTTGAAATCACATGTCCCAAATATTGTATCTTCCTCATACCGAAACAACACTTTTCTTCTCTTACATATAGTTCATGGGCCAACAACTTACCCAATGCTTGTCCTATGTGTACAAGATGATCCTTCCAAGAACTACTATATATGAGAATATCATCAAAGAAAACTAAAATGAATCTCCTAAGGTAATCAGCAAATACCTTGTTCATAAATGCTTGAAATGTGGAAGGCGCATTAGACAAGCCAAAAGGCATCACTTTAAATTCATAATGGCCTTGTTGTGTGCGAAATGCAGTCTTGTGCACATCATCCTCATGCAATCTTATTTGATGATACCTTGATCGTAGATCCAACTTTGAAAAGTAGGAAGAACCATGCAAATCATCTATGTTAAGGATTAGAAATTTGTTCTTTATGGTAACCTTGTTTAGAGCTCTATAATCAATACACATTCTCCAACTACCATCATTCTTTTCAACTAATAACATGGGAGAAGAATAGGGACTTGATGTAGCCTGAATGACTCCCGTTGCTAATAGATCCCTAACCTGTTTTTCAAGTACATTTTTTGAAACTAGGGATATCTATAGGGATTTACAACTACCGGCAATGTCCATTCTTTCAAAGGAATGCGGTGGTCTTGAACTCTTTTGGTGGCAGATTAGTGGGTGTCTGAAATACACAATCAAACTTTTGCAAAATCTTGCTCAATTGATCCATCTGTGACTGCTGCAATGCACTCACTTGTTGAACTAACTTGGATGTGTCATTCAATTGTAAACTCATGA